>JABEVY010000313.1:0-69234 GCA_013364935.1 Fusarium anthophilum | reverse complement strand
GTCTTTGTAGTATATATATAATAAAAACCTATTAATAAAATTCTTTTTATATATATCTATTACTGTGTATTTACCCCATACAAGGAAAAGCCAGTGTAGGGCAAATCTTTTACCTAGTAGGTAATTAGAGGGTGCAATGCAGTCATCTGGCAACCGTGTGATAGGAGGGCGTATGCTAAGTGGACGTAGAACCCACAGAGCAAAGTCCCCCTAAGTACTATTTATTAAAACAATTATTGGCGCGCTGTACATCTCTGTTATATCTTGGCTTATTAAAATAGTCACGATGGCTCCCCAATATTTGACGCAAGCAGAGGTGTCTCGCCACGCACATGCCACCGATGCCTGGATTATCATCAATGGAGATGTCTGGGACGTTACTGGCTTTGCTGAAACGCACCCAGGAGGTGGAGATATCATCGAGGAGCACTACGGAAAAGACGCTTCTGAAGTTTACAATTCCGTCCACGGTCCAAAGCTGGCAATGGGGTATTTTGGAGCCAGTAAACTAATGGGAAGAACCCCGGAATTGACACCAGCTCTGGATCAGCAGTCTTTGGAAAACCCCAAGCTTATTAAAAGTCTACCGCCACTTGACTCCATCATCAACCTGCAAGACTTTGAAGATGCTGCGAGATCTTGCCTGAACGAACGATCTTGGGTATATGTTTCCGGCGCCTCCAATGACTGCTACACAGCCTCCAAGAATGCTGAGATATATCAGTCAGTCTTTTTACGACCGCGAGTCTGTAGACCTATCAGCGAGGTTGATACAGGCACAATAGTACTGGGTCACCGCTTTGACGTCCCCATCTTCAACGCTCCTGCGTCCTTGGCTATGCTGACGCACCCGTCGGCCGAGGTCGGGTTGGCAAAAGGGCTTTCGGCATCTGGAAGCACTATTATAATGCCTACCCTTGCCTCGTATTCGCTGGGCGAGGTTGTTGAGTCTCTGCCCCAGAACCTTCCCTTCTTTTTCCAGCTGTACATTCCCCGCGATACTTCAGCATTGGCCAAGCTCTTGGACGAGATTCGTTGTGCTTCACCGAAGGCTGTCATGATCACTGTGGATCTCCCGGTCTTCAGTAAAAGAGAGGCCAACGAGCGTTACGAAATAAGAATGGCGAAGGGAAAGGGCCAGCCAAAGGACAAGAAGCAGAACAAGCAATCCCGCGCCGCAAGCGCAGCAATCAGCCCAGACGTCACATGGGCCCATGTCAAAACAATCAAGGATACGTTGGGAATACCAATCTTTGTCAAGGGAATCCAGTGTGCCGAAGATGCTATGGAAGCCTTTGAAAGTGGCTGTGAAGGAATTTACATATCTAACCACGGCGGACGTAGTGTCGACACCTCGCAGCCAACGCTTCTGACTTTAGCGGAGATCAATATCAAGTGTCCACAGCTCTTGTCGCAGATGAGTGTTTTAATTGATGGAGGTATTCGTCGAGGCACAGATATTTTCAAAGCCATCTGTCTCGGTGCTCACGGAGTCTGTCTTGGCCGACCCTTTTTCTATGCTCTGATGTACGGAGAAGATGGAGTGAAACATCTGATGAACAGTGAGTAAGAGAACTCAAAGCCAATCTTACTGAAGCTAATTAGATCTCACCAGTCTTGCGAGACGAGCTGGAGAACGCCATGCAACTGTGTGGAATCCAAAGGTTGAGTGAGGCTCATCCGGGACTACTGAATACCAAAGCCCTTGTGAACATGGTTGATACGGGCGAATTACTCAGGATGGAGAGTAAACTGTAAGCTGACCAAGTGTAATGTATTTACGCATCTCTGTTAGAAATAATCGAAATCCATCCACATAACGACTAAAGTGCGTGATGTAAGCATCAGCTGTCAGGTCTATTAACTCAAAATAAGACTCTCACATATGAATTGTGCTTGCGATAAGCCAGTAGTAGTACTGTATAAGACAACAGCTAGACAATACCACTTGCCATGGTGCAGAGAGCGAAGTTGCAAGCCGTACATGCAACCAAAGCGAAATCCACGTAAAATTGTGGCCATGTCTCAAACCGTATGGAAGGGCAAGATATCCTTAACCAAAAAGTCCGTTTCAATTTTAAGGACTCTTTCCCAATGCACTCTCAAAAAAGGCAGTCTCGTATTCAAGGGCCTTACGAAAGAGCCCATTGGCAACAGCGAATGTCTCAGTATTGTTGGTGGCGCTCAGCACCTCCTGCAACTCAACTGCTGCCAGTCAGCTAGGTAATCACCAGAGCGGATCACTTGTATCTCACCAGATAGCTTAGCTCCATAGCTCCATTCAAGATTCGGAGCAAGCCACTCGTCGAAGAATTTCGTGCCTTGATAATATCAGTTGATGTTTCTTGCTGAAATGCAGCTCCTGTACGCACCTCTCACTGTGCTAGTCGACTGATTTAGCTGATATGCAATCTCAGCCCATCCCTGAGTGCGTTAGTACAAGTTTGCGACGTTGCCATGAGTTCCTCACATAGATGCAAGGGAGTCTTGATATGCTCCAGAGGTACCATCCGAGATTCGTATTATCTCCCAGCCAATCGACATATTCTCGTAGAACAGGCTCGAGCTTGGCGTTCTTGACGACGCTGCTGCTCACATTGAGATGCTCAGGACTTGTAAGGTCCTGGCGAAAGCTACTTGCGTATTCGAGATCCCCAGTCATATCCAGAACTGTTTCGTTGATGGCAGATGTCTGATCAGCGGCAGAATCATCCGGGTCCAAGGATTTCAAGAGATACGCCTTGTGAGGGACAGTCAAGGTAAGATAGTAATAATCTTGCTGCAAGAGATTCAGTAAATGCAGATCAATCGGCATCGTAAATACTGACCACAAAATAGTACTGCAGTGACTCTAGAGTCCCCTGAGAGGTTTGCGCCGCTTGGGCAGCGGTGAATGCATTGTTGAGAAACTTTGTCACGAGATCGCAGTTCTGTGTCCAGAGCTGGTCGACGAGAGTTCTTGTAGGCGAGTAAATATCCTGAATACCCAACTAAAGCAAAGCACGGGGGTATACTGACCCATCCTGGACTGTAGGGTTATGGCGAGGACACTCGACAGGCGTGACGATCGGCTCAGGGGTGGCTGGGGCATGTGGCAGTGCTGCAGCCGAAATCGCCAGAGCGGGGAGGAGGAGAAGCATCCGGGACAAGCTGAGCGACATCTTGATCAACGGTCCAATAAACAAAAGTGAAATTGATGACTTCTTTTACGAGTAATAAAACGCAAGGGAACCATAAAGACACTGGAAGGTCCTTATATAAGTAAATTGGCAGTTGATGAGGAATCTCTTCTTGGTTCTCGGATATTACTGCTCCATTCGTGATATTACCATGTCTCACAAACCTGCAGGTGTGTTACACGACATTTCAGCTCCAGAGTAACGTGTTCTCAGCCGTAAATCTCTGCACTACCAACTTTTGTTTTCTCAATCCTAGTGTGAAGTGTCTTTTATCTCTTCTTCCCTTGTTTTCTTGTACTAGTTGTCAACGTAGGTAATCCGCTCGCTTTTGCCTCAGAAAGGGATCCGTTGTCGCTGGATTAAAGAGGTTGAGAATGACCATTTACGTCCAGAGCAATAGAAAAAAGGTGAGAGTGAAGTCGTATGTGATTGTGATTGTGAATAGAACATGCAGCTTGGATAATTCCTTATTTGGCAGGTCGATCTTCACGTAAGCCAATACCAAGACCTCGCCGCTCTTGGCAGAGTCATACTCCCCAATCATTGACAAATAAATTGACATTCATCAGTCCACCGAGACCAGCTGAACGCTTCTCTTTCTTCACGTGTGGAATCGACCCTAGTCTGCGTAACTAAGCCAGGAAGCTTTGCAAATTTGGTAGATTGCTTATCTATGATATCTAATTTGTCAGCCACCTGTGTTGTTTGCTGTTAACCGTTGGCCAAGAGCTTAAATCAGCAGGCAGAACTTAGCTGTCGTCGTACTAAGTAAACATAGTAAGCAAAGACGATATACATTAGCTCTTCTTGGGGCGCAAGAATGTCAAATAGCCGTAGATGGTTCGGAAATATATGGAATATGTGGGACAGTATCTAGAAGATTATGCTCAATTCCTTTGGCAAGCAGTAATAGTTGCTATATCCATAATTTAACCTATGGACTTACGACAGTCGATCTAAGAAGCAGTTAGCGTCAGGCGATTAACCCATATCGCGCTGATGTTCATACCATTGGCTTCAGCTTTAAGCTTTTTCAGGATGCCTGATAGATTCTTGCTGGGTGACAGGCTTGGGCGTTGCCTGGTAAATAAAAGCCTTGAGAGCACCAGCCTAGAGAAATGCGTTCATTTCTAAAAGAAATCAGTCATCTAATGGAGCAAAGTCTAGGAGATAAAGCAGGGGCAGCTTTTGGTCCCGTACTTCAAGGTACAAGAACCTTCCACTACTCGTGAACTGATCCTCCACTGTGAGCAGATGTGATGTAGTGCCTTATATAATCATTCTCCTCAATGATACCCAGAAGACGCTCATCAAGATATTCTTTGAATTGGATCATCTTTCGCCTAGCAATCATCTAGATCTATCAAAGTCTTTAAAATATGGCAACAATCATTCCCCGAGGTATCCGAAGCATGCACGCCCTTCCCAAGACAGCCGTTTGGGCTCCCGCTACCATACGGCCCCTAGCACTGCCCCTGGCGCGTAGGTTCCTTGCGACGACGACTCAAGAGCAGCCTCGTCTGCGATTGGGATCAACTGGTACTATGAACGCCCCCCAAACGTGAGAATCATGCACTGACGTTGTGATAACTCCAAACTTCAAGGCCCTCACTACTCGTGGAGAGATTGACTTTCACAAGTTTATTGACAATAGCTGGGCCATTCTGTTCTAGCACCCCGCAGACTTCACTCCAGTCTGCACCACTGAGCTCGGTGCCTTTCTGAAGCTGAAGCCGGAATTTGACAAGAGAGGAGTCAAGATGATTGGGCCGGCAAGTTGTCTTCTTCTACGACATGATCAGCCAAGAAGACCTCGACAACATCGCAGAGAAGGGCATCGCCTTCATCATCCGCTCAGTTTTCGTTATCGACCCTTCCAAGAAGATTCGACTTACGATGATGTATCCTGCTTCAGCGGGTCGCAACTCAGCCGAGGTTCTGCGTGCCATTGATTCTCTGCAAACTGGAGATAAGAAGGGCGTTGTTACGCCGATTAATTGGCAGGTTGGCGATGATGTTATTGTTCCGCCTTCTGTTTCGACGGAGGATGCGGAGAAGAAGTTTGGTAATGTTAGAGAGGTTAAGCCTTACTGGAGATTCACCAAGGCCTAGGTTCGTGATCTAGTGGCGTATTCATAATTAATGAAGAGTCACAAAACTTATGAAACGAGCGGCGCCGTTATGAACAGCCAGTTTGTGGGGATGCAATGTCAATTATGACCGTGTAACGTTTACAACGATGCAGAAAATCCCAATAAAGGTTTCATTCTCGTTACACATGATTCATGACTATAATGATCTACGTTGAACAAAGACTGCTTGTTTGTCTCACCTAGTGGCTGGCCTCGTTCCTCAGTGCGGGGGATATGTCCCGGCATGTCCATTGCGTCATGGACCTAGCTCTACTGAAGTCGGCATTGAAATCACTCTTCAATGATGTCAACATGTTGTGAAGCAATTGGACTATTGCAATGCTATTTGTACAATTTTCATCATTTGTCCTCCATTTCAGCAATGGATGACCAACCTGAGCGTCTCATTATACAGAGCCATCGTCGTGTTACACGGTCCATGGTCAAGAACGATGTGAGTGACACAAAAGTCATCAAGTTTGAGAAACGCAAGACAGTGCCACGAAAAGTACCCCGAGGAGTCGTACTCTCGGCATCTCGAATCCCTCCAATCTCGAAGGAGCGTTTCGGTCTGATCCAAGAAACCGTCGGAACAGATCTATACCAACTCCTCGTCGCAGCCGTCCTCTGGAATCGTACTCGCGGTTCCCAAGCTCGCCCTGTGTTCCAAAAGCTCATATCTCAGTACCCAACAACAACTCATCTCGCAGAAGCAAGTTTCTCCGACCTTGCAGATCTCATCCGTCCAATAGGACTCTACAACTCCCGTGCCGCTCGGTTCATCGCCTTCGCCAAGACATGGCTTGACAAACCACCCCATAAATCAAGGCGGTACAGAAAGCTGCATTATCCCCTGCAGGGCGATGGCTTGGGCATTGGCAGGGATGAGGTCTTGGATGAGGATGATGTGAGACAGGGCTGGGAAGTGGCGCATTTGCCGTCCCTTGGTCCGTACGCGATTGATAGCTATCGGATCTTTCATCGAGACATACTGAGGGGTCTAGCCGATGATTGGAATGGGTTGAATGCAGTGCGGGGGTTTGAGCCTGAGTGGAAAAGGGTTGTGCCACTTGATAAAGAGTTGAGGGCTTATTTGCGGTGGATGTGGCTTAAAGAGGGCTGGATATGGGATCCTGAAACTGGGGATAAGATTAAAGCTTCTGAGGAAAGGATGGAAAGAGAGCGGGATCGATCGAGGAGTTTGTCTCCAGAGGGATTTAGAGTACGAAAGCAATGAGCCCTGCAAGTCTTGTCTTTCGATAACCGAAATGGATCGGGCCTCGAGTAGTGGTTCATCGTGTCTCAGACACCCTTCAGCTCCAATCCCTGAAGATGGCTATCTCGAGTCTGAACCATGAGCCTCCTTGCATTAGCCTTCTTCTCTCGCCTCACGGAGCTATTCAGCTGAGCGAAAGTCCCCGACCCGCAGAGAGTTATGTCATAGATTCGTGCTTATCCCTGCATAAGAGCGGATATCTTACGACTGCACTGCCGGATAGATATCCTTGCATAACGGCAGTGTAAGTGAGACACGGCATACAAATTCTTCCTGTTTGTCCGACGATCCGGAGAGACAACGCATTACGTAGCCGGTATCACTCTTGCCATTGTGTGTGTATCAGGACCTTCCACTCATGCCTCAAGACTTGTGTGGAAGGTTTGGTACGGCAATCGGTCTTGAATAATAATGCTACATGCAGTGAAATGGGGCATGAGTGCTGTAGTCTGTATATCCCAACTTCAGATGGTCCGATGCAAGCGGCTGCATCGAGACAATTTCGCTTGAGCTCTTGTAACAGCGCATGATAGATCAAATACGAACCCCGCGCTGTGCGACATTTCCAGTGAACGATTGACATAATGATCGTCCTGCTTGCAAATATCGAGACAGATCCAATATTCACTTATAGCTACGAACCTCTAGCGCCTTCAAGGAGATTACAGAGGCATAGAGACGATTTGCCCGTCTACGCCCAATTCTCTTTCCATACTAACGCCCATGTGCCCAACCGGTCGTCTCCAATGTGCGTAGACTGTCCGTGTACGGCCGTCATACGGATGAATCACCAAACAGCAAACAAGCAAATTCAACATAATCGCAACGTCACCAATCTCTAGTAAACAAGATGGAACACCCATGTCTCACGGTGACTTCCGCTCCTTGAGACAATACGTACCTGGTAGGTCTCAATTCAGCGAAGCGCCACGGTCATCCATCTGCGACATCCGACGAGACCAAAGGCAGCAAGGCTATCGGAAGGTCGTACAAAAGTCAGACCGGCCCGTCGATCGCTCGTATCCATGTCTTACAACATGGATCAAGCCGCTCCCCTCTCGTACCGTCGTGTTTAGCAAACCACCACTTCTGTCCTCCTTGCATAAAATCAACGCAGGGAGAATCAATCCTAGAACAGGCCGGTAAGACATACGGACCATCGGTAAGTAAATCTAGGATGGTTCAGACATGGCTAGTTCAGAGTATGTGAATAGACTTGATGAGTATGATGATGGTTGAGACTTGGGTGAAAGGGAAATCTATAAAGCACGAGGGTCTGTTCACCAGTTTTCTCATCTCATCAACCTCAACAGCTTCTCTTTCACACTACACTACACTACCTTACTACACTTTCAACCTTCCAAAATGAAGTTCTCCATCGCTTCCACTCTCCTCCTTGCCAACGGCATCGCTGCCATGCCTTGGTCTTCCCTCAGCACTAAGCAGTCCAACGGCGAGGAGATCACGTACGTCCCATCCTACTCAGTTCCACAGTCCGATACTAACCATCGATGTAAAGCCTCCGCATCCAGGTCTCCCAGCCTTCTTCTAACCACGCCGTCACCCCCAACCACAAGGGCGTCGTCAACGTCAACAACTACGAGGTCTGCCTCAAGGTCTGTTGGCCCGAGGAGCCAACATGCCCCGAAGGCTGGGTGAGTGTTACTAGAATCCATGCTCTATTGAATGTTGCTGACTATTTGACCAGAACTCCAAGAAATTTGTATGCTACCTTGTAGTGACGAAGACGAACCTATCACTGACAGTTTCTAGGGAGACGGAGATTACCCTTGCTGGACCTGCTGCAAGAAGACTGGTGATGATGATCTCTAAATATCAGATTTGCCAAAGACATGGAGAATTGGGCTATAAACAAGATACTGAGATGTGGAGGATCCTGAGCCAGCATAGCACAAATGGACACTCGTTACAACCTATTGTTCTGAGACACGTGATGTATGAATGTGATTTGTGCATGTTGAACTAGTTGCACAATCGCGTCTGTCCAATCCCCACTCATTCCCGAGATTGCCGACACTGACTAGTATTACATAGTGCAAGCTTGGGTTAAACAACCCTATCAAACGCACCTACGGAGTACTGAAGTTCAGCAAGTCTTGGCTTTGCAGTTAAGCTTTGTGGAAATCTCCGGCAGTATGCAGCTCGGTCGACTTGGTATAGAGGCAACGACTGCCGTGATCGGATTCAATATTGGCCCCATGTTGTCTCCATCTCATTGTCAGCACAGACAATGGGTCGTCGGTCTCGGCCAAATCTGATTTCTGGAGTTCTTCTAGCTCCCCCGAGGATCCCTACACTAAAACTCCACTCGATCGCATGATAATGCCCAGATTCATTCAAGTTCGCAGCGAAATCGGGGTCTTGATCTACGTTGGGCTGACTTATTTTTCGTGACATCAACGGCTTTATATAGTCGTTAATAACTATAAACTCTATATTATCTTCATCTCTTTATTATCCGTACGTTATTAAGACACAGAATTTGTTCTTGATCCCGTCTTAAAGAGCACGCCCAGTCGAGAGTCCATATGCGATCTTAGCAAATTGATCGATCACAATATCTTGTCGATCAGAGAGCCTCTCCAGCACCATATCTGCATACTCATTATTCTCCGCCTGGACCTGCAGCGCCGCTTGTTCAAAACCTTTTCGGGTATACACCAGCGCAGCCCCAGTCGATGATCCAAACCTTCATATCCTCATCGAGGACCAAATTTCTCAACGCCAGATCTTGGTGGGTAAGAACGATATCTTTGAACTCGAATCTTTGCGTTTCCGGTGTGAGCTGTTTGACCAGGATACCGACGTCGATCTTATGATTGCACCAGTCCTCAAGTTCTCTGAGGGTGTTGAAAGGCCCTGCGCCGTAGTCTGTGAACCAAGGACCTTGGAATTTTTCATCTTGCGCCCTACCGATAGGCCCGACCGGCATATTATTGAGGACTATAGATTGCATCTTTTCAATCACGTCTGCAACCTGTTGTGCGATAGTTTCTTTGGTACTCGTATCAAAGGACTGCCAAGATTTATCAATTGATAGCCCTTGTACGTATTCCATGACAATTAAATGGCACTCGATGAAGCGTGTTGTGGACAGTCCTGGATACTCTGGAATTTCGGAGGTAAAAGTGCGATACACTTTGGGGACTGGCAGATGTAGCTTTTCAAAAGCAAATTTCATGTTTTCTGCCTCACTTTTGGGCACGCCTGGGCCACCTTTAATAACAAACTTTTTCGAAACACGCGATATTGTGACAGCGCCATAATCGTGAAGTTGAGGCGCCATCAAGTAAGCTGACAGAAGCTCCTCATCGGAGACAGAGGAGATGTCACGTTCATCGAGAGGGAATTCATTATCGTTATCGATCGCTCTGGGCTGTTCGCTCATTAGCAACAGATGTGCGGTTCTCGTTTCGAACTCACGTCTTGGTATGGCTGAGGGCAACCTATTTCGTCGCCAGGCCTAAGAACGTCCTGCAAAGTGGTTTCATTCGGCGGCTCTGTTCTAACAAATTTGGAAACGTAACACCCCATGGTTTTCAAAGTCCAGTTAAATGGAAATGTGTGTATAGTATTCCAGATCAGCTATGGGGCAATAGAAAGCCGGCTGTTTGCGACTTTTGACGTCCAGTAGCGATGGTTACTCTGATGAGATCGTGCGGCAAGTCAAAAAGCCGCCTGCTCAGAATTCCGCGATAAATGCAGTTGTGGCATAGAAGATTTACTCATTCCTATGTGAATAAATTTAAGCAAGCCTCTATCTTGGTGCCTGAAGTTTCCGAGTGTATATGACATTGCTGCCTTGTCCAAGTCGTCGGTAACCACTCAGAAGTCGGTTTCTGCAGGCCAGATACCCTAAACCAGGGTGCAAAAACACGTACATTGGTCTAAAGGTCCACTAAATCTGTACTAAATTTATAGTATATTTATCTAAGTTTATGTCAATTATGATAGATGTCCTGTGTTTTCAGGTCTCTCGTAGACTCCAGAACTTATCCCTGTCTCCATCCATGCTTTTGCTGTCTTCTCGATGATTATTAGCCTCTTCACAAGTCGCGCCAAGTCCGGAGCGCAATCGGCGCGCTGTATCCACTTGGCCCCGACTCATCCTCGATTCAGTTTAGACTCGACGCTAGAAATCTCTTGTCGTTCCAGAAGTCGGCTAGAAACTCCGGCAGTCAAAGTTCCCAAAACAAACTTGCAGTAGCTTGGCGAAGGAGGCTGAAAATTCTGAGCTGAAAGAAGCGCGCGGCTACGATGAGGCTCTTTCTCATCGCAACGACATGGTATTGCAAGATAAAGTGAGTAGTTTTATCGGTGGTCTACTCTTGTCTGGGGAAACCCTCTGACCCTCTGGCCCTTCATTCTTGCGTGGAGATTAGAGAGTCTGGAGCAGTGGGTTTCTCAGTGAGAAAAGGCCACTCTTTGTGGGACCATAACGTAAAAGTTAGCAAATCCATTGAAGCAATACAGATCTGGCCATTGCTTGTTTTTTCCCAGCGTCAGCCGATCTCGCCCAATAAAGGATGGACTAATTTTAACCGCCATCCTCTTACCACTCTACACTTTCTATTGCCCGAATTCGGTGCGCGACGCCATCGGGCCAGGCCGAAGAACCTCCAATGTTAGTGGGCCGACTTGACTCAAAAGCTAAACTAAACATGAAGACATTTTTTCCTCTCACCGTTGTCGGCCATTTCTCGCCCCAGAGTGGGAATTTATTTAAATACGGCTGCTGTTCCAATTATCGTCGCGTCAATTGGTCTTACACTTTTGAGTCTCTTCTTTCTTCAACACTTGCACCACCGGCGAACATCACAATGAGCCATACAGAACCTAAAAGCGCTGCGGCGCCTGAGGATCAGGAGAAGGGCGTTAGCAATGCTCCTCCAGCTTTTGTACCTGAGCCAAGAAATGATGATGCTGTTTTGGGTGATGAGGAGGCAGAGATTATTGACTACAAGACCTTGACGTGGTGGTATGTTCACCCTCAATCTCCCAATTTCATAGACACTGACAAATTACAGGCAAGGCGGTATCGTCCTCATCGCAGAGACAGTATCCCTCGGCATCCTCTCCCTCCCCTCCGTCCTCGCCACCGTCGGTCTCGTCCCCGGCATAGTCCTCATTCTCGTAATGGGCTTCCTCTCCACATACTCCGGCCTCGTCCTCGCTGAATTCCGCGCCCAATACCCCTTCGTCCAAAACTTTGGCGACGCCGTCGAAGTTATTGGAAAATCCATCGGAATGGGCCGCGTGTTCCAAGAGGTTTTTGGCTGGGCGCAGGTCATTTTCCAGGTTTTCGTCATGGGAAGCCATCTTCTCACGTGGACTATCTGCCTGAACACTCTGACGAATAGCTCTACCTGCACTATTGTTTGGGCTGTTGTGGGTTTGGCGGTTTTCTGGGTTCTTAACCTACCGCGTACGCTGAAGTACACGAGTTACATGTCCATGGCGTCTTGCATGTCGATCACGCTCGCTGTTCTCATCACGGTTGGAGATGTTGCGCATGAGCGACCTATTGGTTCTGGAAGCATCGAGGTTGCTCGTGAGCTCGGCTTCACTGGCGCTTTCTTGGCTGTCACCAACATTGCCATCTCCTTCTCCAGCCACTCTTGCTTCTTTACTGTCATCTCCGAGTTCAAGAAGCCCGAGGATTGGCCCAAGGCGCTGGCTTTCCTCCAGATCGTCGACACTACTCTCTACCTCCTCGCTGCTATCGTCATCTATGTCTTTGTCGGACCTGATGTTCCTTCGCCTGCTCTGTCTGCCGCTGGCTCTCATACTATGCGAAAGGTCATTTGGGGTATCGCCATCCCCACTATCGTCATTGCTGGTGTTATTTACGGTCACGTCGCTTCAGCCTATATCTTCCAGCGAATCTTCCGAAACACCAAACACATGGTCCGCCGCACAAAGCTGTCTACCATGGTCTGGTTTGGTGTCACTTTCGGTATCTGGGCTCTCTCAATGGTTATCGCCGAGTCCATCCCCGTCTTTAACAACCTTCTTGGCCTCATCTGCGCCCTCTTCGCCTCGTGGTTCTCTTACGGACTCCCCGGTATCTTTTGGCTTTGGATGCACTACGGAAACTGGTTCAAGGATGGAAAGCAGACTTGCCGATTTGTGGCCAACGTTATTCTCTTCCTTACTGGCTTCCTTATCTGCGTCCTTGGACTCTGGGCTTCCATCGAGGCTATTGCTGAAGGAGGAAGCAAAACTCCTTGGTCCTGCGCTAGCAATGCTGCGGAATAGACCACTTTAAATTTAGCATAATGATGTTTAGACATAATACGAATAATACCCACTTTGTTTAAATCTTGTTCACATGCAAAATCTCTGTTCATAAGCTTGACTCTCCTAGTGCTCACTGCTACCTGATGCTTATATCTTCACCCACTATCCACTATGGACCAATTAGGCCTTGATGGATCCCTCTGAGCTGGGAGCCACAACATTTGTTCTCTGGCGAAGGTTGCCAGCCTCGTCATGTTCTTCATCCCATCGAGGAAGATCAGCATGGGGAACTCTGACAAGTCGGTGAGTGTTGGCTCCATTGTCATCGACATTGGTGATCTCGGTACGGATAGCATAGCCTTTCCATTTGGGCAGCAAGAACATCCAAACAACGTAGTAAAGGGCGCAAACGAGGACACTAGAGATTGTTGTTAGTAAAAAGGAAGATAGTAGTATTCTCAAATTAAGACTCACATTGCAATACCGACGACACAGTATGTCGCATACCAGAAGCTGACATCACCGGCGTATGGGCCGCCCTTGGGAGGGTACCAAGGCATGACGAGGATGAACACCTGGACGAGAAGGTAGAAGATGACGGGAGCATGCCAGGCTCTAAAGTCAGAACGACCAATACCGGCCTTTGAACGTCGGCGGCGGATGACATAGAGACCAAATACCATGGCAAACCTGAACATGGCATCGGGGTATGTGCTCAGACTAACAACTATGAAACCGTTCAGGATCAGAGAACACCGATAGGGTGAGGCTGCTTACCGAAAGTGAAGGCATCACCAGCCGGGGGCGCGGCAATCATGATGAAGGTCAACACCCACTTGAGGATGTAGGGACCAATAGGCGTACCAAAAGGCTTAGTCGATACCCAGAAGTTAGTCCAAGGCAAAACACCTTGTCGACCAATCTCACGGAGCATACGGGCTGATCCGATCAATACAGCAAGAAGGTTACCAAAGGCACTCAAGAGCACAAGAAAGTTAAGGACATTGGCAGCAGACTTGCTGTCCCCAAAGAGCTTGGTGAAGAAGACTGATGCCGCAATCTCACTAGCCTCAGCGAATTCCTCCTTGGGAACGACAGCGAAGTAGGCGATATTGCAAAGCATGTACAACACAGCGACGACTGTAAGCGAGATAGTACCGTTTCGCTTGAGCGTGGGGATAGGGTTCTGGATCTCATTAACCACGTTGAATGCATTCCAGTATCCGGCGTATGAGAAGACGATGCTGACGAGGGCACTAGCTAGATCGTTTCCGTTCGGGGTCGCACCGGCAAAGGCGTCGCGGAAGTTATGGCCGGGGTCGGGGATACGCTTGACGTTGCCACCGAGGACAACGAAACCTGCGATGCTGATGCTGCATGACGTGTTAGGGGTGACGGGTATTGAGGGATGAAAGGAGCTCACAAAACGAGGGTGAGGATCTTCAAGGCGCCGATGAAGTTGACCAGCCAGAGGGAGTACTTGTTATGAGCGATGACAAAGACGACAGCAAGGGTATAAGCTGCGATAGCAACACCTCGCATCTGCCATTCGGAGGGAGTCTCGCCAGTCATTCGCCAAAGGTACCTGGACAGGACTATATGTTGTCAGAACGCGCAAGTCGGAGCATGAAGGTATCTTACCGACGGCATTGCTACTGCTGAAGGATAGGATGACCGACTGGACGGCGAAGGTGACGGGGAAGAAGTGCTTAGGGCGAGGATACGCTTGTTCGAGATAGACAACCTCTGAACCACTGCGGTTAGGAAAGTAACTCGCCAATTCTAGGTAAACACTGAAGCCAGAAGCTGCCATGACGAAGCCGATGAACCAGATGATAAGCGCTAGACCGACAGACCCGGCGCGGTTAAGAATACTCGAAGCTGTACCGCATTAGCTTCAACCCTACACTACAGATAGGTTCGTAGTGTGAGTAGGGTACGTACGAGTAGAGAAGATACCAGTTCCGATCATCATGTTGACATTCAAAAAGATGACCGTGAGCCAACCAACGTTGTATCCGAGCGGCGAGTGTGATTCAACAGGTGCACCGACGGCTTCTTGGTACGAAGGTTTAGATCCATTGCCGCCTTTGACGCGTGTGTATGCGAGACCGCCATCGTGAATGACCGAGGGTTCGGAGTCGCTTGCCTCAGGGTCTGCCGAGACGGTAGCCGTGGTTTTCTGGCTTTCAAAAAAGTTTGAGAAGCCCATTTTGGCGAGTGAAACCAATGCGGTCGGTATAATCTGATCAAAGCAGTAGAATGGTTGGCCGATGAGGGGAGGTAAAACTTGCGACGAGAGATTGAGTTATATAAACGTGGATCGTCTGTGCGACCGTGGTGCAGGATGGCACAATCCTCGAGGGTCTTGACATGACTGCACCAAGACTCGGGGTCCCCGTTGGAAATCCCACCCTCTATATCCGAGCTGGGACGACGTAGTCGCATGCTTAAAAGAACATCCACTTAAGAGGCAGGATCTCCGCGTGGGATGGGCTTTGCTTGCGGACTTGGGTAACTGTTGGTGGCGAGGAATGAATGGGCTGGTCTAGATGGGGGTTGTCCAACGTTGTAGTGCATCGTGTCACTTCGGTAGCTTGGAAATAAACTCGATAAACGTTTTTGCTCGTATTTCGAAGTGAGAATTAGTCAAATTAGATGAGGGAGTCGTACAAGACGCGCGCTCTGAATGTCGTACATTGACCTGTCTTTCAGGCGCATGTCGAAGTTGTTGTCCCATCCAGATACTATTACGACCTCACCAATAAACCATTTCAGTATCTCCATCAAGACCATCCATTATCCTCCACAAATTCGCCGAACTACGAGTTAATACTCCAGGTTTAAACAAGCTCCTTAAAATCTACCGGCGCCTCCCCGACTCAACCCTCCAATTCAGGAAACACATCGTCTGTCCAGACCAATAAAACCCTTATAATTACTGTTTCGCAATAACGGGGATGCGATTGTCTCATACCCAGAACAAGTGGGATACCCGACAATATCTGATAACGACATCGAGTGTCGTGATAGCGAATCTATAATTGTTGCTAGATTGGGTTTAGTCTCGGAAAGGATCGATAGGCCGCGGGTGCGGGAGACCAACCGGGCCCGCTGGAGCAGGTAAGCGGGTTTGTCAGTGGGGTCTAATTGTTAGGGAGCTTGTACTGTTTGGCTGATTCTCCAAAGCCAAGCTTTTGTGCTGTTGATTTGGATGTTGACTTGGTGGGGGTTATGGAGTGCCGCGGGACCTTCGCCTAATAGGCCTAGAAAGACGAATACCAGGCCGTCTTCCTTGGCTTATCAGCTGTATGATTCTCATACCTAATGTCAATACCACGGACGACCTACGTCTATCGGACCCAGAATGGCGAAAAGAGTGCCATGCTCGCTAATATAAGCAGAAAAATTCTGTATTGAAACTCTGGAGAAGCATAGATCCTATCATTCATTTCTCTCATTTTGGTTTTCTTAGATGGCTGACCTAAGTACTGTTCACACCCGCTGAGTTCCAATATCTATACTGAAGTAATGATAGATACACAACAATCACCACGTCGTCGGCCTGAACTCTTCCCTGCATTCCCTGCATTCATTATACAGCACCTAACACATTGTTTCCCTTGTAGTCTATGGAATAAATATACCGGATCCTTATACATTGAATCATCAGTCGCCGGAAAACGAATTTGTGAAAGGGCAACCCAGACCGAGACATCCTTTGCAGACAAGACGCGCACGATAGGGAGACGTGTCGCCCGCCAATCTGGCGTCGGAAGAAGAAGCCCTTCCCCCTCAACAAGGATAGATTGAAACCCATCAAGGGAGTCACATGTCTTGCCTTCACAACTTTCAGCTGTAAACGCAAAATTGAGCTTTTCCCAAATATCTGCTGCCCTTGATTCGAAATATTGACCAGGAAATGCTGGGTTTGAAACTCGGTAGATGGCAGAAAGACAAGTGTTTTCCGGATATTGTTCCTCAATGATAAGTTTGACATTGAGTCCAGGAGTTGAGCTCTGAGTTAAGCTGTCGTATGCGTTTATAGTAGACATGGACAGTGCATTGTAGCCAGTCTTCTTGCCAATTCTTTCGAGAGAAATCTCTCTATCTGGTTTCTGATCACGGACTGTGTCGTACATAAAGCCGTTACACTCAATCTTACCCGAAACAACTTTCACGACACAACTCTGAGGATCGGATGTGATCTCCGTCAAAGTATTGAGATAGAAACAAAGCCCACACAGCGAAGCTGAACCAACACCAACCGAACGTCTATCGTGTTGTCGTCCTGTGAAAAGTATCTGTGCCAACTCCAGAGTATGCAGAGGCCATGACGTTAGTAAGCCGTCAACAACCGGGTCATAGGTTGAGTCAGAGTCTGACTCTGACTTTTTTGGTCGATGATAAATGGCCCAGTATAGGCTTTCTAAGCCGGAGCGTGTCGGTTGCAAATCAAGATCTTGCTGCATGATGATCGTCGACATAGCTCTGACAAGGGTACAAATAGTTGGTATCAATATGAGTAAGCAGAAGGCAGTGTCCTTTCTCTCATCGTCCATATTCGTGCCACATTTAGTGCATGAACATATGCGACTCAAAGAAGTATAAGATCGAGAAAACTGTCCAGCAGCGTCCAAGTATTCTTTGTTAGAAGCCGCCTCCATTGTCTGGTGCAATACCGGATTTTGACCGAGTTCTGGAAGTAGGCGACGAGCTAGTAGACAAAATCCCCTGCCGTAGCTGGACTCTGATACTGGCGAGAAATTATTTTGCCGCCAAATAACTTTTTCAAACTCTATTTGTTGATTATCATTGCTTATAGCAGCCAGGAAGATGCGAGCCGCTGAGCCCAAGCATGTTCCAGTACTCCGAGCTTGAGATCCAAGGAGAAGCCTCATAGGGCTACCAAAGGTATCTACCAGGCAGCTCTCCCATGAAACTCGACCACATGAGATTGAAACTTCATGTTCTGAATATTTAAGTAGTAACCCGCCGCTAGGAATAGCGTGATGCTTTCCGCTAACTCGAAGTAATTCACTTGAATGCCCTCGATGATAAGTCATGATGACTTGGGTGTCTAAGAATTCACTTCGCGTCCCGTCAGGTCGATAAATAATGGTGCCAAACTGATCCTGAACCTCGACTCGAAGGTCCAGAAGCCAATGGGCTACTGAGGCAATCCAGGCGCAATCTGCCCCGCCGGACAAGAAAAGACGATCGAGGCATCCCGCTGAGACTTCAAAGACTTCCTTCAACACTAACGCAATATCTTTTGGCGATCCTGAACTTCTGAGATTGATTTGGCCGTCTTGAAGACAGAGCTTAGTGAGACCATGCAAGACCAGCCCGAACTCCGACGAGGCGAGCAGCCCTCCCGAGGTTTCAATTAGTGCGGCCCACTGCCTCAGCGCGGGTCTAAGCTCAGTCGGTGGATCATAGAGGAGGAAGAGCTCTCTTATAATCTTTGCGGCAACTGTCGTGGAGTAGCCCTCTATCAAGCAAGCACAGATACCAAGGCAGTTCAAGCCCTCTGTAGACTCCTGCATACTCCATATGATATGCTTCACCCCAAACCCGAACCATAGGACTTTGTCAAACGAAGGAAAGGCACTGAGTTTATCGAGGGCTCGATGGAGACGTAATTCACCATTTGGGCCGATTTTGAGATTGGAGAAGATTGCCCTGGCAGCGTAGATTGTGAAAGCCTCAACACCTGCTTTTGACAGTCGTGATAGGACGTCCACAGAGAATGTGACACTCCCGCTCATTATGCTGGTCCAGTCCACAGTGCCTTGCTGTTGAAAACCAACGGCAGTACCAGGCTGTCCGTTTTGAGACATGAGGGGAGCTGACTGGTTTGAGTTTGCTCGTGAAGAAGCCATGCTGATTTTCAACTGTCAATAGCTGATTCTTTAGGTCCTTTTTACTGTTTTCTACCGTGGCCTTTGACTTCAAATTTGCTTTGAACCCTTATGCCGATGGTTGCAATCGTATTCCAATAGAGAGCCTTAGTGATGAAATTGCGACTGTAATGTTTTGGGAAGCAGAAAGATGACCACCTGAAAGCTGGCAAAGCGGGGAACTGTGATTTAGGCATCAATTTGTAAATTGATCATCACAAAGAGGCGTCCAATCGCACGTCCCAATATGAAAGCAGGCTGTAGGATGTGATATCTAAGCCTGCTTTTGGACTTTCAGCGGAACCAATGCCAGCACGTCGTCAGCGCGCCGCGGCTACACAAAAACTCTGACGATACTTGAAAGATATTCGATGTAGTTTGAAATGAAATGCAAGCAATGGCTCTTTATTCTTACTCCAGGAACCGTTTAACGATGGTGCTGCATCCAAATTCAACCTAGCGCCGGTTGATTACCATTTCGGGAATGTATCGGCGACGATTTGCCAACCCCGCCCCTCAGCGTCAGATCTCGGCGATTCCTACTCTTCTCTTCTATACTGGAGATAGAAGGACACTAGTTGAGCCGCATCGACATGCCGGTACCTAAGAATCCTTGTTCAGAATGCAAAAGTAAGAAACAAGCTCGCTGGATTGTCACATGACTAATACCCACCGACTAGGCAAACACCTCAAATGTCCGTCCACTTCTGTGCAACCCTAGAAATGACAAAAACTGAGGGTAGAGTCTGACATGAGGTTCTAGGTGCCGGAGATGATGCCGTATGTACACGATGCCTCAAAAAAGGACTAGAGTGCGTCCGGTTGGGGCGCAATCGGCAGTTCAGAGATGGCTCGTCAGCAAAGTACGACGCCAAGTTCTCAGGGTCGCAGAGCTGGGTCAACAGCAGTGCTAAGGAGTTTAAGTACCGGCCATATGAGGTCTATTGTACAAATAACTAATTTCCTAACAGTTCGGCTTCAAACAAGTTCGCGACGCGTGACACAGAGAATCGCTCTAGCCGATGAAGCCTCATCATCAACAACAAACACAACAAGTCGCCCGACTATACACAACGACATAACATCTAACGGAACACATGAATTCGCACTGGGGGGCTCAACATATTTTAATCCGGCAGTTCCAACAAGTCTATCCCCTTCCCGTGGCGGACCTTCAGCCCCGCCAGCATTTCAAACTCAGCCTTCACAGCATCCTTTAGCACTATCTCAGCGCGGTCCTTCTTGGGGCGGCCTACTGCACGCGCTAGAGCCACCACATCAACGAGACTTGCCATTGGAGGGTGTTCAAGAAGCGTGTCTCTTACGATACTTTATCGAGGAGTTATCACATTGGGTGAGTTCAGCGTCACCACGTCGGAATTCTGCTGATGGCTTTACAGTTCGATCTAGTCGATCCTCAACGGCGGTATCAGCTCATCGTTCCAGAGAGAGCCCGAAGGTATCCTCCCCTACTCAACGCCATCTTGGCAATGTCGGCACGACATTTGTGTCGAGTTGAGAAATACAAAACACCCCGAGGCATCGTGTATCGCGGCCAGCCCTTACCGAATCTCAGTTCACACTCTGCAGTTGAGTATATGCTCAAGTGCATTCCGGTACTCAAAGACTTCCATACCACTGAAGATGGGGAGACAAGAGAGTTAATAGTTACGACGGCTGTGATTCTACGTCACTTTGAAGAGCTCGATGACGAAGATGAAGATCCCGCCCTCGATAGTCACCCAGACGAAGGTGTCAACTTCCTCGCAATTCTAAACGCTGTTCTTCGGAGTTTAACAGCAGATGATCTTATTAACCGCCGAGAACTACTCATCGCTTCCTACTGGGTTGCTTTGCGACAAGAAGTCTATTACGCTCTTCGAAAAGGATATCCAGCTCAGATGGTCGAACCACCTGCTGAATGGTCAGATATATCACCAGCCAACAGAATCGTCTTCCATACAAGCCAAGTAACTAAATGGCTGTTTGATGACAAGTCGGAGAGTGGATGGCGTGAGTTCTCTCTCGGTTTTTAGAGTTCACTTGCTAACAACTCAATGTGCAGACAAACTCAAAGAACAGGAAGAATATCTGGATCAATATGTGACAGGCCGCTTCGAACCCATTCTTCATCGACCACCAGACCGGGTTCTAGGAGAGGTATTCCCAACGATGTGGTATGCATCGCCAATAGCCCTGACGGGCATGCAACATATGATGATAGCAAAGATGATCCTTACCGCAGAGTCACCTCTCCTCTCGTAAGTTCTGTAGTGCCTCCTACCATCCATGCACTGATCCCCACAGACAAGCCGAAGATATCCGAGCCGCATACCGTAAAGCTGAAGGCGAAGTGCGAAGCCTAGTCCTCCAAGTCTGCGGTACAGCCGTCCAACATCCCGATACCCAACCAGGTCTTGTAAATGCCATCTTGGCGATTCAGATGTATGGTAGTTATTTCACTGATCCATGGGAACAAGAAGCACTCAAGAAAACAGTGCAGATGTTTAAGGACTGTCAGGCTTGGCCCTTACCTAAGGTTTTGAGGGAGCGATATTATGGGTCGTAGCGAGTTTTAAATCAAGTCTCATCGGTTCAAGAGAAGTAATATTGTATTTTCTGATATTGTCCTACATGTTGTGTTGTATTAATACACCCTTCCTCTTGTTTTAGAATAACTCTGTTATATACTACCTTGCAACTTGATGTTCCTTAACCTTAATTAGTTTATACTTTCTTCATGTATATGTCCTCCTTAACAAAAAAGCAATAACTTACATTAAGCACAATGATTGGCGGATTTGAATTCTTTAATACTACTTATCTTCAAGTTCCCTACCATTAACTAGCGCTCGAATATTGCCCTTGAAATTGTCCCATTAACTGTTCTATTCCAACACGATAGTCTTCTGCTCGAGATCCTTCTGCCAGATACAATCGTGGGCATTTGCTATTGGTGCTTGGGTCATCCATCTTCCACTTTTGTCTTTATACATAGTTAGCTTTGAGGGTGCTTTTCCGTCTATAGTATTAGACTCGAATCCGCCCCGTATGGTAACCATCCCAACTCGTTCGTACAGATCACCCTTTTCCCTCAACACCAGTATGATAAGGTTGTGTTTGTGCGATCTGATCCCGAACTCCAGCACAATGATTGGAAGTTTGAATTGATAGATTCCCGTCAGTGCATCGTTATCGAGGTATAGGAACGAGTAGCACGTAATATCCATCGTTAACGGAAGTATAGCCCAGGGGCCATCTTGTACTACCGTTTGATTGAATATCCTGTTTGGGATACTTGTCTCCGAACCCCATTTAATAAGTTCGAACGACATCATTGTCATCTTTCCTTCCAGTTGAATAGCGGGTTTCATGGGTTGTGGTGGGTTTGTGTTGTATGCCGTCCTGTAATCGCCGAGCGAGATTGAACATCCATCTTCCTTAAGCAATCGAAGCTCATGGTCCGGCTTATAATGACTGGTCATAATGATCTCGCCTTTCCAACCATTCCAAGACCAGCTAGGGAAATTGTCATTTCTAGCCCCAGGCTTGACATGGTACCAAGCATTGGTCAAATATATTAAACGGCCCTTCTTTTCATAGAATGGGTTTCCTAAGAAGTGAAAATATCCCTCATCTCTGTGACAGGCGTTAAGTACCCCTAAAAAGGCATTTAGAGCATCTCCGTCATACGTAAGGTTTCTTTTACTGAACTCCATTAAATGCGTCCCAATTTCCCTAAGAGGCAAGAAAAGAGGCTCGGTATCCTTAAGGGTGGGCTTTTTTTTCGTATTGGGGGCATCAAGTCTATGCAAGACATCCATGGGAATAGCAAATGATTCGAGACAAGTCATATTATTGCACTGAAACATAACTTGCTCATTGGTGAAAAGGATTCGCCTGTGTGATAGAAGACCTTCCTGATATGTCCAGCCACGAGAACCCCATGTACTGGACCGAATCTTTTCAGCGGGAGGTGTACCGAGGTAGGTGAGCTTTACATCATTAACGTGTACGCATCGCTGTACCGGGTTGGATGTGCGAGGGAAAGTTATGCCGGCCAAACCGGAAGTGCAGTCTGTTCCAGCGGCATCGATAATCGTAAAAGTTGCTCGGGAATATATCGCATCCATCCTTTTTATCTGTTCTTTCTTGTCGGGGTCTTTAGGGTCTTGATTGATGCACTACAAATGATTAGCTCATGTCACCCTATGTTCATCCAACCTACAAGTCGATCGACCCATAAATATTTGCAGTCGAGTTTAGAAGCTACCTTGATGCTATCCTTGACGACTTGGGGAAATTCATCTTCTATATTTCCCCAGACGTATGACAATGCAGCATATTCGCAATTGTCCGGCGCGGGTATAACGTCTGGTTTGTCTTCTGATTTCTCGCAGTTGATGAGTTTAAAGTTTGACGGTAGAATGAAATTTTCTGGTTTGCAGCGCTGGAGGTGATTTTTGTTACAGTACTCGATCCAATCTTTGATCTGTGAAAAATCGATTGTCTCCTGGTTGGAGCGTCGGAGGTCAGGGATAGAAAATGCTTCAGGTACTGGTTCAACTGCTATAACGTGGCCCATGTGCCTTCGCCTACCAGGTCGTGGCTTATTCACTTCCGAGTCAATAAATATTAGGCTCGTGTCTGGTCGTAAAGGGCGTTCGAAGGCGTTCCGATTTGTGAAAAGCGCGCTCAAAGGGACTGCCCGTAGAGAGCATGCTGAAGTGTCTAGAGCCGACGTTTTCAGCAAAGCGAACAGCTGACAAACCTTACAGGCAGATGACTGAAGCTCTTCGTACGACTCATTGACTGTGACATTGAAGTCATCCGTTTGTTGGTCATTGCCTGATTTCTGGGTTATCAACGGCCATGTTATGGCGCAGCATCGTGTACAGATATGTTTTGACATTGATTTTGCGCTTAGCCGAATAGTTAACTACTTATTTGCTGTCAGGCAAGGCCTGTCCTTTCTCAATACTGCGAGTCAGCGGCGGAGGGGCCTGAAGATTGCCATAAATCTGTAACTTAAAAACGGCCTTGGAAAAGAAATATTACGAAAGAGTGAGAAGTCACAGGAGGTATGATTGAAATTGCGGCCTAATGAAAGGAGGGGAAGTTAAAGCTGAGCCAATAACATATGGTAGTTAGAATGCAGTAATGCCTAATAAGCAAACATCTAGAACATGTTTGATAAGCATGTGACCCGACAAATACTTGACCTAAAAGACCCTTCTCAAGAGTGCAAAAGGGAAACTCGCCGTGGTCAAATTACGCTCGCGACAGGCGGTTAGGGAAGTCAACCTCAGTTAGATCTAGATAACTGTACCAGCTAAGGTAGGGTTGGACAATAATAGTAGAGAGTTTGGGGATAGTGGCCTGCTGTTTGGGCATTGACAAGGGGGGTTGAGGTTACGTCAGAGTGCCTCAGCTGTTGGGCATAGCTACTACCCGGAATAGCAGTGGCCCAATACCCCGCATCTCTCTTTTTCATTCAATCTCCTGCGACTTCTTACGGATCACTTTGCTTCTATACCTTGCTTAGTGTCCCAGCTCACCATTAAATAACATGTCTAGTGGAAACAGAGGTGGTGGAGATCGTGGAGGCCGGGGAAGAGGCGGAGGAAGAGGTGGCCGGGGCAACTATGGAGCTTGGGGGGGCCACGGCAGTATCCGGGGCGACACAAGTAGTAGTAGAGGACAAGCTGGAGGTGGAAGAGGAGGATATGGAAGGCCGACTGGCGGTGGTCAGCAAACTATCCAAATCTTTCCGTAAGGACTATATGGAGCAAAGTTATTATCATACCAAATGCTAATTGTGTCGATAGCAACTCCCAAGGCCAAAACTCCCGGGTTGCAAACGCCGAAGATGCATTGCACCCAGCGACAAAGAAGAGGCTCAATCTTGATAGCCTGAAGCTAACCGAAGGCTTTCCCAGCCGTCCGGGATATGGCACCAGGGGCACCAAGGTTGAACTTACAGCAAACTACGTCGAATTATTGCCGCCTTCGACCTTGATTTTATATCGATACGATATTCATATCAGCCCTGTAGTTGTTGGTAAGAAACATTTCCGGGTTGTGCAGCTACTACTCCAGGCGCCGGAATTTGAAGCCCGACAGGGAGACATTGCCACGGACTTCAGGTCTACTCTTGTCTCCAAAACAAAGTTTTCGCAGGACGAGGTCCTCGTTGAGGTTCCCTATCGCTCAGAAGGTGAGGACGAACCGACTGCTAGGGCTACCGTATACAAGGTTCGTGTGCAATATACGAAAGCTTTAGATGTCGGCGAGTTGGTCGACTACCTGAACTCAACGAGTCTCAGCCAGTCATTGGTAGATAAGCAGGAGTTGACGCAGGCTCTGAATATTTTTTTGAACCACTACGCCAAATCCGCAAAGAACCTCGTCACAATTGGATCGACAAAGAGCTTTTCTCTCAGCAGTGGAGCAGCAAGAGGAGACATCGGCTCTGGTTTGGAAATCATTCGAGGCTTCTTTTCAAGCGTGCGCGTAGCAACTTGCCGCATTCTTGTCAACATCAACGTGAGCCATGGCGCATTTTATCATGCTGTGCCTTTACCGGAGCTCATGAGAAGTTACGGAACTCACAGCACCGTCATGTTGGAAAGGTTTCTCAAATTGGTTCGCATCCAGACAACGCATCTTCCCGAGAAGCGTAATAAAGCGAACGAAGTTATTCCCCGCATCAAGACTATCTTCGGGCTTGCCAGGAAAGATGACGGACATGGTCTGGCCCACCCACCACGCGTTAAACAGCACGGGGCGGGTGCTAAAGATGTGGAGTTCTGGCTCGATGATCAAGCCAGCACCACTGGCGCACCCAAGCCGGTAGCCAAGGGAGGCGCCAAAGGGAAGGGTAAAGGGAAGGGCAAGGCCCAGGCAGAGAGCTCGGCAGCTTCTGCCCCTGGGAGGTATATCACGGTGTTTGACTTTTTCAGAATGAGTTGTTTTCACTCTCCACCACTCCATACACCATCGCTGACTGTGACGCAGCATACAATCGAGTTCTCCAAGAACCCCAACTTCCGTTGGTAAACTGTGGCAACCGGAACAATCCGATGTATCTCCCGGCAGAGGTCTGCGTTGTCCTCCCAGGTCAGCCCTCCAAGTCGAAGCTCAACGGGAACCAAGCGCAACAGATGATTCGCCACGCTGTTCGAAAGCCATGGGAAAATGCGAACTCCATTTGTAGCGAGGGTGTGCAGACTGTTGGTCTAGATGAGAACACCAATGTACTTTTGGTACGTTTCCGCTTCAATTTTGTATACTATATACTGACACCGTTTAGCGTTCTTTCGGTCTGAAAATCACACCGGGACTCATCAAAGTTCCAGGTCGCATCCTCTTTGGTCCAAAGGTTATCTACAAAAACAACAAGGCCGCTGATCTCCGCTTCGGTAGTTGGAACATGACGAATACTAGATTTAACATTGGCGCGTCCCTTGCCAAATGGTCATACCTGATGATCTCTGTTCCTGGGATGCGCGACTCTTTCGACCAGCAAAGCTCGCGGGCCGTTATGAATGAGTTCCACGCCGCCCTGCAGAAAATCGGCGTCAACGCTGCTCAGCCGTTTCCAGGTCAACGCCTCCAACTTCAACATCAAGACGATCCCGCGCTCGTGTCAACATTACAGCGTGCTGCTAGAGACTTGGATCTACTTTTCATCATCCTGCCCGGACCAAACATGCCAGTATACAAGCGCATCAAGACGATCGCCGACAAGAACTATGGTGTCCACACTATCTGCTCTGTGGGTTCCAAACTGGCAAAAGACCGCGGTCGTGACCAATATATGAACAATGTCGCTTTGAAGTTCAATCTCAAGCTTGGCGGCATCAATCAGAGGGTGGAGAACAAGAATCTCGGCATTATCGACCAGGACAAGACAATGGTTGTCGGCATCGACGTCACACACCCCTCACCTGGCTCGTCTTCCAACGCGCCTTCTGTCTCTGCAATGGTGTCTTCCATTGACAAGTTCTTAGGTCAATGGCCCGCAACTTTGCGCATACAGCGCGCGAGACAAGAGAACGTGGACGATCTCACAGAGATGCTTAAATCTCGCCTTGGCCTCTGGAAGACAAAGGGCAAGCACGCCGCTCTCCCGGAGAATATCCTCATATACCGCGACGGAGTCTCTGAAGGCCAATATGACATGGTTATCTCACAAGAGCTTCCTCAACTCCGCCGCGCGTGCGAGCAGATGTACCCAGCAGCTGATACCAAAAAAGGTCTTCCGCGCTTCACTATCATAGTCTGCGGCAAGCGGCACAAAACGAGATTCTATCCCACTAATGCACAAGACTGCGATAGGTCTGGCAATACTAAACCTGGCACCGTCGTCGACCGCGGAGTGACTGAAGCGCGGAACTGGGATTTCTTCCTGCAGGCACACGCTGCACTTCAAGGGACCGCACGCCCATGTCACTATTATATCGTGCATGATGAGATATTCCGGCAGATTTATGCGAATTCGATTCCACTTCCTTTCCAGAGCATCGCCGACATCGTGGAGGATCTCACACACAATATGTGCTACCTATTCGGCCGCGCCACCAAGGCTGTTAGTCTATGCCCCCCAGCGTACTATGCTGATATCGCGTGTGAGCGCGCGCGGTGCTATTTGGCTGGTCTTTTTGACACGCCGTCACCGAGTGCAGCCGCGTCCGTGACTGGAACTTCGGCAGCTGGAGGAACCGGGCAGCTAGGTCCTGATGATGTACAAATCCATCAAAAGCTGAGGGATACGATGTTTTATATCTAGTTTAAATATCGACCAGGCAAAAATGGTAGTTTCTGCTGTAGTTAATGGCACAGGCTTATATGCCTCTAGGCGACAGGCTTAATAGCTCTTTTACTAATAATCTATTATTTTCCCAAGCTTCAAAAGCCTTGATCTCACAAAATTCTGCCGTAATAATAATAATGAATGTATTGACTGAAGTTTAAAATGAATATAAAATAAAACCTCCTGAACTTAATAGATTTATATTAATCATGCCATTGACTGTCTTTTCTTATTCAACTTGTTTACAAGCTCAGTTGCAGATTATTCAATGTCAAGTTTCGTGTCGTAACGGAGTTTTGTACCAACGTTTATGTTGGGACTAAAAAACCAGATGCGGCAATCCTGAGCGTAATCGCCGCTTCTTGCCAATAAAAGCTAGCCTGCACCTCTGAGCTACCTAATCAAGCAGCCAGCGCCGCGGGATCTCTTGATATAGTAGCTACGGCGACGGAAAGTCGGCGATACTTAGATAGGTGACTATTTGTTGGCTTTGAATGTGATCATGTCTATCCAGACGAGAAATTCGGAGATAGTTCGCAAGATGATCATAAGCTCTTGCACAACAGGTATGAAGAAGGCAGATATATAAAGAGGTCAGTCTCTTCTCCATCTCATCGCCATCCTCATCCTCAACCAACCCAACAAAACAGTCCTCGAATTACCTTTTTTTATTTCCTTTATCATATACTATGTCTCAGACCTTAAACATAGCGGTTGTTGGTCTTGGTCGAATGGTAAATATTTATTCCTCCACTCTATACCTATTTTGCTAACTAGAAATAGGGCAAGCGACACGTTCATACTCTTCTGTATAGGGTACCTCGTGCTCGAGTCGTCGCAGTATGCAGCTCAATGGAGCACGAAGTCAAGTGGGCCAAGGAGAACGAAGAGTATAAAGAGTTCGATATCTCTGTCTATGACAGCTACGATGAGATACTCAACCACCCTGGACTCCAAGCTGTGTGGGTTTCTACCAGCACTGATGTGCACTCCAGCCAGTCGCTTGCTGCTATTGACAAGGGACTGCACGTCCTTTGCGAGAAGCCTTTGAGCACTGACATGGCTGAGGTATGTGTCGACTCAACCTTTTTACTGAGACTTGTTGACCATGGAGATAGGCTCAAACTGTCGTTGATGCAGCAAAGAAGAACCCTCATCTTAAAGTCATGGCCGGTTTCTCCTGTCGCTTTGACGCTTCTTATCGCGACGCAGCTACCAAGATCTACAACGACAAGGCCATCGGAGAGCCATTCATGGTTCGATCTAATACATGCGATCTTCTCGACGAAACTGGCTTCTTCGTTCGTTACGCCTCTCGCAACGGCGGCATTTTCGTCGACTGCGCCATTCACGACATTGACTTGTCACTCTGGTACCTCGGCAACCCCATCCCCAAAGCATGCTGGGCAACCGGCACTCTCCAACACCATCCTGAACTCAAAGACCTCAACGACGTCGACAATGCAGTCGGTATAGTCGAATTCTGGGGCGGCAAGATTGCTTACTTCTACTGCTCTCGAACTCAAGCTCATGGTCACGATGTCTGTACTGAAATCACCGGAAAGACTGGCAAGATCTCAGTCAATGTCGTTCCAAAGGCTAATAATGTTGTTCTTGCGGATAAGCTTGGTATTCGCCATGAGGTTCAGCCTGAGTATTGGCAGCGGTTTGAGGATGCTTTTGCGCTGGAGGCTAATGAATTTACTGATGCGGTGTTGAAGGATAAGCCGGTTCCTTTGCCTATTGAGGGAGGAATGCAGGTTATGAATATCGGTCGAGCGCTTCAGCATGCGCTGTTGAGTGAGAACTTGGTCAAGTTTGATGAGAAGGGCAATTGGGAGTAACAGGGACAAGCATCAAAGCTTGATGGCTTGACGACTAGCTACAAGACGTTTGGACGGTTGATAGTGAAATAAAAGTCTCAATTTCTCATCAAGGATATCTATGATATGATGATGAAAATGAAATGCATGATAAG
The DNA here is from genome assembly GCA_013364935.1 of Fusarium anthophilum. NCBI lineage: Eukaryota > Fungi > Ascomycota > Sordariomycetes > Hypocreales > Nectriaceae > Fusarium > Fusarium anthophilum. The sequence continues at coordinate 39,690 of JABEVY010000313.1, read as the reverse complement.
CTACTGTATGGAAGCATGTGATTTGATGCTATTCCCAGCCACTTTTATGCACAATAATGCACCTGGTCGCATGATGCATTATCCCTCGACCAATCAAAAAGCGGACCTATATCCACCCACAAGCATGAAATACCCACCCGAAAATTAAACGCGCTTCTTATCTCTCTCAACCTCAAATCTCGACTTTCACCTTCACTTCACCTTGCCTCAAAACCACTCACTCATCATGGGTATCTTCCGCTTGGCCAGAAAAACAGTCTTCACCGGCTTGTTGGGCACTTCCACAGCCGCCGCGTACCTCGCCTCTCAAAACCCCGTCATCTCCCCGCTCCCCGCCAACGACCCCATCTGGTCGTCTCGACTCTTTAGGAGGGCTAATCCGAACGGTAACCCTGCTACCCAAGATGTCGTCATCAAGCGCATTCCCTTTGACAAGATTCGTCCGGAATTGCTGCAGAATAACAATGACTTGACGCTTGAGTTCTGTCGTGGAGTTTGGAGCGGTTGGGGTAAGTAGCCCTTTTGTCGCAATGAGTTTTTGAGTTATCGCTCACCGTTTTAGGCTTCGCTATTCAGCGTCGATATCTAGATTTCAAGTGGCGAGGTCCCGAGACTGAACAGCAGCTCTGGGATAATGAGCAGCTTTCTACTAGCAACTATGACAAAGGCACCGCCATCACCGATCATTTTGAGGTCGTTGAGAAGACCCCTACGTCCATCACCGTGCGCTGCGGCGACTCACCGCGCAACCAGCCCCTACGCCCATCTGATGGTCTCTTCCAGATCAGCGCTACCATCGACAAGACGCACGAGGAGGTTGAGCTCAGGCTGAAGAGTGTCTTGTTCTCCAGCGAGGGCAAGATTGCTGGAAACAAGGGACCCATGCCTGGATGGATGACGGAGCTGCATCAGTGGTACGCGCGCATTTGGGCTGAGACTGGGTCTTGGAGACTTCTTAAGTGATGGGAGGATTATGAGTTATGATATACCATGTAGATCGTGGGCAGGTGCTGCACTGACGAAATGAACGAACATGTCTCTGAAATGCAAGATCTTTTTATGCGTTCCATTTGTTTTTCTTACTCTTTTCGGCTTGAATCAAGCGGTGATCTGGATCGATACGCTGAGACCTTGGAGAATTCTGACAGATTATGTGAAGATAAGATGCGTCTTTAAGAAAGGAACATCGGTCACGACATTTATTCAGACTTTGCGTCATACGATGAGCCCCGCTCACTTCACTGTGCCAGTTTGTGTAGCCGAGGGCACGGCGATGCTCAACCAGATACTGAAATGTTAGAAATATGAGTGCATAATGATTCATCAGCAGGCGAACATTCGATAAAGACTTGCGAGAGTGAACTGTAATGTATATCTGAGTACCAGGACAATAAGCGCACTGTTACTTGCCACTAATTTTGAACCTATCAACATGTGTCAATGAAATGACGCACTGTCTTAGTCATCAAAGCCGAGTCAAGTTTTTGCGACCTGGCGTCTTGCTTGAGAATCTTGGCTGACATATCACGCCGATTAAGCTTCGACTCCCATCCATTTAATCCTTCAATCCTGCACCAAAAACCCATCATCACCCTACTCTTCCTCCTCTTCGACCCCGAGAGATCATCACCGCCAAAATGCCTCTCATCGACGCTGACACCCCACCAACCTCCACCGACACTCACTACGTCGTCTACTTCGCCTCCGGCGAGCCCTCATGGTGTCCCGACTGCCGCGATGCCCTCCCCGCATTAAAGGCTGTCTTTGGCGGCGCTTCTGATCCTACCGCTTCCATCGTCCGCGTGGGTTCGCGTGAGGAGTGGCGGGCTACTCCCAAGAACAAGTATCGCCTTCCTCCCTACAATGTCAATGGCGTTCCTACGGTCTTGAAGTACAAAGATGTAAGTTGAATGATTGGAATAGCTGTGGATTTGAACTAATTGGGGTTTAGGGCAAGGAGGTTGGACGGTTGGGCGATAAGGAGAGTCAGGTTGAATCTTCTCTCCGCAAGTTGGTGAAGCAGTAAAGGCGCTTGTGAATGAGGAATCTCCGTTGGCTGTAACTGAACTCAGAGGGCCATCTCATACTGAGAATGGTTCTTGTCGCTCAATATCGAAGAAGCCTGTTCAGCGTCCAACAAGCTCATATCGTGAAAACGGACCAACGAACGGACAGCTGAAAATAGAAATGAATTAAACAATAGACGTTTTCTCCGATGCTTTACAATGATTTGCAAATGGGTTGACGTCACTATTCTCATGTATTTGTTTATTAAGGTGTATTATTAATCTTGAAGTCTCTTGCAACCCTGGGAAAATTGTCATCAAATTCATATCTGAGGTACCTTAGTTACAGGCTGGACCCATACTGCAAGTCAGACAAAAGATAATCCCTCAATGAAACACTTCATTTTTCCAGAATAAGTGATATAGCAACCGCCAGGTAATCAATAACTTGAGTACTTTGTGGATGCGTAAATGTGCCGTTTGGGTGTAACCTGCACCACCATAGTCGGCCTGGTTAATGTAAATAATTGCAGCTACAATTATTCTAAGGAATTGCAAGACGAGAATATTTTAGATCAATCGTCCTATTGTAGAGTGCGTTGATTCATGAAGGCATCAAATCCGATACCGGATCATGATGAATCAGATACGGATTAGGTGATCATCCTTGATACTTCCAAAATCAGATCGTGCGAGTCACACTTGACACCTCAACTCTTCTTAAATACAAGGAACTTACCAGCTTCATCTTATTAAATAACTAAAAACAGGTGCAATAACTTCCTGGCACAATGGCAAACACCGGACTTCAAGCCAAGCTGCGTGCGCTTCCTGTTCTGGGAGGAGCATCGCATCCAAAAGCAGAATTCGCTTCATTCCCCGAAACCCCTCACCAAGCATTCGAGAACTGGCTCGACGAGGCCATATCCGCCAACGTCCCCGAACCCCACGCCATGACCATTTCAACAGTCGATGACCAAGGCTTCCCCGATGCACGAGTCCTAATCCTCAAGAACATCGATCACCGCGGCTGGCACTTCGCCATCAAAGCCACCAGCCCCAAAGGCCGCCAGATCTCATCCAACAACAACGTCGCGCTTACATTCTACTGGCCCAAAATCGGACGACAGATCCGTCTACGCGGAAACGCAAATGCCCTGCCAAAGGATGAGTGTGAGCAGGATTGGACGGCTCGGTCGGCTATGGCCAAGATCACCGCCAAGGTGTCGAGGCAGAGCGAACCACTTAATGACCCGCATGAGCTGGAGGCCAAGATGGCGGAAGCCGTGAAATGTCATGAGATTGAGGGACAGGAGCCAAGTTCTGAGGGTTGGGTGGTTTATGCCGTTGCGCCGCAGACGGTTGAGTTCTGGCAGGCTTCTAGTGATCGTCTGCATCAGCGATTGAACTACACTTTGGATCCTGCCCAGAACACCTGGAGCAAGACAGCTCTCTGGCCATAAGCCCCGATACCATATCAAGGAGGATTTATGTATACGTGCATATACGCCGGGTATAACACGATTAGCTCTCCCTTATTCCATTAGCGGGCTTACGCGTCCTCCATATCGCCCATGGTCTAGACCCAAGCCTCACCAAACCACTCATATAAAATCACATTCAACTTCGGATCTTGAAGTGCCGTTTAGAAAAAGTAAAAAAGACGCAAATGCGAAAAAGGGAGGTCGGTAGTTTCGATCAACGGGGCTGTGCAACAGTGCGGCAGTGCCTGATCGCCAATTGTTAATCACGGCATTGCCCGCTGGGCTGTGTTTTTGTAATTTGGCAACTTAGCACCATTTGAGATTTTATGAGAAAAAGGATACCTCGGATAAAGTCAATTTGCTGAGGATAAGTCATGGAGTTACATGTCTCTACATCAGGCGATTTCTTGTCAGTGTCGCCAAGTCCCATGTTGCACATCAATGACCACATTTTACATAGTTCTTCTTGTTATTCGGAACTCGGCTCTTGTATGCAGGTACCTTGATAGTAACTTGGCGCTTGGTTACGACATAATTCCTGGCATGTGTGCTTCTATGCAGCGTAGTAGGTCTTGTCGCCAAGGGTATTCGGCACGTTGTATACGAGAGGTTATTAGATGGATACTCTCGGCATGAGTCACCCCCACAAGCAATAACACATGCTTTTGTTTCTTGGCCGTGTTAGTTTGGAAAAGATTTTCGTTTCTCATTTTCTTTAGTTAGTGTGTCACTTCTTGGGCTAGAGTCAGGAGAAAGTTTACAAGTTCATGATTTGTATATATCGCTGATCCCCCCAACTTCCTGCACATTGCTTTACTTTCCTCTACTTTACTCACAGTAAATTATTCTGTTCAATTCGATGAACAACTCTATTGTTGCAGTTTCCCTACCTTTCGCAAATCTGGAGAACTCGTTGAAACTTCTCCTCTTCAGAGGAATCGCCAAGTCTGAAGCAGCAGACTTTGATCCACCTTAAGTTTTGTAGGAGCCCAATGCTACCTCCTCTGCAAAGGCTGTTTAACTGACAGTTTCAGATTTGGTGTAGAATCTTCAAAAGCGAATGACCCGTTAATCGATGTCAACATCATGGCCCGCCGCGACACTAACATCCTTGGCCGTCTTAACGGCAAATCCCGCGCGCGAACTGCGACATGGCAACTAAACCCAGACAGGGCAACCAAGAGCACACCAGAAGATATTCTTCGGTGGGTGGCGTCCATGACTCCTGACACGGCGCTTGCGCATTTGGTTTCAAGCAATGATGGTATTTCTGAGGCTGAGGCTACTGCGCGACGACGCATTCAGGGTCAGAATGTTGTTTCGTCGCGGAAGCCGCAGTCTTGGTTTATGCTGTTGCTGAGTGTCATTCCGAACCCGTTTAATATTCTGTTGATGTTTTTGGCGATTCTTAATGTTGCAATGCCGGATCCTAGCTGGGTGAGTACGGCGTTGAAAGTAGACGGTTGGTGATGGGGCTAATGAGGTGATAGGAAGGATTTGCTGTTCTTATGGTCATGATCGTTATTTCTGTCGGTGTGCGCTTCTGGCAAGAGTTCCAAAGCGGTGTCGCAATCTTTCGTCTTCAATCTGCCATCATTCCCAAGATTCGAGTCCGCCGACCTGCGACTTACACCGACGAGCTTCAACTTTCTTGGACTGAAGGCACAGTTCTCGAGACTGACCTCGTTCCTGGAGATATCGTCATTTTGGTCCCTGGTGCCATCGTCCCAGCTGATTGTCTTATTCTAGAGTCTTCGTACCTCAGGATTAGTCAGTCTGCTTGGACGGGTGAGAGTGAACCTGTGGGTAAGGACGCGGGACCTCATGATGCGAAGGAAGCATTCTCGATCTTTGACTTTAGTAATGTTGCACTTATGGGGACGAATATTGTGAGTGGTCATGGTGTTGGACTTGTTGTTCGGACAGGTGATGGTAAGTCAGCTCTAGCCCTGGCAGAAGACGTGGCTAATATTCGTAGATGCTATGATTGCGACCATGGTCAAGGAAGTTGAGAAGAAACGACAGCCCAATGCCTTCCAGAAGGGCATTCTCAACGTTACCTGGATGCTCATCGGCTTCATGATCGTCATGGTTCCCATTGTAACTAATTCTCAAAACCATCTGCCGACTTCATCTGACTGACCATGCTCAGGTTCTCTGCATCTCCGGCAAAGTCACAGGAGACTGGAAGAACGCAGCGCTCTTCAGCATCAGCGTCGCAGTCGGTCTCGTTCCCGAGATGCTTCCCGCCATCGTCAACGCCAATCTCGCGCGAGCCGCCCATCAACTTTCCAAGAAACAAGCGATCGTCAAGCGTCTCGACTCGGTTCAGAATCTCGGTGCTATGACTGTCCTGTGCAGCGACAAGGTATGTATTTCATCTCAGCGACTGGGCCCATTGCTAATAGCAAGGTAGACGGGAACTCTTACCAAGGACGAGCTCTCGGTGCACAAGTACTCCAACGCTGAAGGCGAAGACATGCTCAACATCATGGAACTCGCAAAAGTCGACTCCCAAATTCAAGGTAACAGCGGCAACAACATGGACAGAGCTATTCTCAACTATCACCTCCCCAACGGCGATGAAGTCGGTATAGCACACTACGAACAAGTCCGCGTCATTCCCTTCGACTTCGAACGTCGTCGCTCAGGCTGTATCGTCCGCGGCATCACTGGCCAGTACCTCCTCATCGTAAAAGGCGCGTTCGACGAAGTCCTCACCCGCTGCTCATCCATGCGCTCCGCCGGTAAGAGCGAGTATCTCAGCACTGAAATGCAAGCTCGATGGAGACAACTCGCTATGCAGAAGAGTATGGATGGATATCGTGTTCTTCTCGTCGCATCGCGTGTTCTCGGAAAGTCTTATGTCAATGAGCTCGATATGCTTGAGACGAACATGACGCTTGAGGGAATGATCAGTTTCTCCGATCCACCAAAGGACGACGCCAAAGACGCCATCGCAAGCCTCACCGAGCTCGGTGTCCAAGTCAAGGTCTTGACCGGCGACTCTCTCCCCGTGGCTCTCAACATCTGCCGCTCCCTCGAACTCCTCCAGCACTCTGAAACGATGGACGACGACGCCGAAGCCATCTCCGGTCCTGAACTCGCCCTCCTTGAAGACTCGGATGAATTCGACCTCGCCGTTGAGCGATGCAGTGTCTTCGCCAAAGTAACGCCCAAGCAGAAAAGCCTTATTGTTCTCGCTCTTCAAAAGGCCGGCAATTGCGTTGGTATGCTCGGGGACGGAATTAACGACTGCGGTGCGCTTCGAGATGCAGATGTTGGAATCTCTGTTGACTCTGGAGCGGGCGTAGCAAAGGATTGTGCGGATTTGATACTGACGGAGAAGGGGCTTTCGATTATTGTGCGGAGTGTGATTTTGGGAAGGATTACGCATGGGAATACTATCAAGTATATCAAGATGGTAGCTTCGTCCAATTTTGGTAATGTTTTTAGTATTCTGGCGGCTAGTGCTTGGCTCCCTTACACGCCGGTGAGTAGCTTGTAATGTCTTGCAGGGAGTATGCTAACTTGTGTATAGATGACCAGCATTCAACTTCTCGCTCAGAATCTTCTGTACGACATCAGTCAGATCGCCATTCCTTGGGATCGTGTTGATGAAGAGTATCTGACCCAACCACGACGATGGAACGCAAAGGGCAAGTTTTCTTGTCTTCCCAAATGGCCTTGTCTAACAAGCAGCAGACATCCTCAAGTTCATCGTTGTCCTCGGCCCTACAAGCTCAGTCATCGACATGTGCACTTTCTCTCTCAACTGGTTCTTCTACGGCATCCGAACTACATCCGACAATGTCAAGCTGGCACAAACACACTGGTTCCTTCAAGGGTAAGCTATCCCCAACTCTTCCCATTTTCCACCACTAATACTCTGATAGTCTTCTCACCCAGACAATGATCGTCCACTTACTCCGCACAGCCAAGGTTCCTTTTATCCAGAGCCGGGCAGCGTCAATCCTTGTATTCTCGACTGCGTCGATCATGGCGATTGGTTTTGTCCTACCCTGGATCCCGGCGTTCAGACCCGCGTTTAGCTTTGCTCAACCAGCGACGACATTTGTTGGGTTCTTGGCTGCTGAGCTGTTGCTTTACGCTGTGGAGGTCCAGATTGTCAAGATGATTTACATCAAGATCTTTGGTACATGGCTGTGAAACAAGTCCACAATGCTTGCAATTGGGGTATGATGGGTCATGACGGGGGACAAAACAACGAGGGGATAGGGTTTTTCATCGGTTCGCCCGGTTTTCCCTATCTCGTGGTAAAGGTATATTCTATTAGGACTTTAATATATGTATTTCTCTTCTTAATTCTATTCACTAAGCCTATGATATATATACCGTAGATGTTAAAATAATAACTTTTAATCTCACCTAAACTCTTAATTATGAATAAGTAAGCGTTAGCGATAACTGTATTTTATAAAATGCAGATACATAATAGAATACCTTGTCTTTAAGTATGCCCTTTTCCTAGATTCATCATATTTGCTCTGTTTGCTGTGTATAACTCGTATGGACATGAATACCTTGTTTGATGACATTCTCTGCTGAGCTCGACTGAGTAGAGGCTGTGTGACCCAAGGTCTCGCCACCCGTTATCCGGTTGGTCAGCTCAACCTCATCATCATGATCTGCAAGCTTAAGCTTATCGCCTCCTCCAAAGTACTTGGACCCTCCGTATGTAAACATAGGCCCTTTTGGGTTCGACGCAGCACTCTTCCACTGCTTGGAGCCAGTCCCTGTTCCTTTTGCATCTTGGCTGCCCAACGTTGAAGAGATCTTGTCTCGAATGATATGTCGCAACGGCGCAAGGTGCGGAAGACATGCGGATACAATTGCAATACACGGTTCGAGGTCAGACCAAATGAAGACGGGTCCCATGGCTCTTGTGACGTCCTTGGTCTTGGAAAGCTCAGAGAGGAAGTGGATGCGTACGGCGCTAGCAGCGCAGACACTATTGGTAATAGTTAGTATAAATATATTCATGGCTGAGCATGAGTAACTTACAAACCTCCTAACATAAGAATGCCAGCAACGCCGACCCTCTTCCGTAGTGACATTTGTAGCCGGAAGATATGCGGTATAGGTATAAGAAGAATATAAAAATCGTTGATCATGTTGATGATACCAAGGGCGAGAAAGAACGTATTGATGTCAATGCAGGTCCCCTCTGTGCCCGCGAACTGTGTCCAAAAGTGGTCTAATGGTCGACAGACGTTTCCCATAGTGACCCAAACCACTATGGGATACGATATCGAAAGGAAGTACCCAAACTTCATGGAAAGGGCGAAGAGAAGCTCCGTGGAAAGGAAAATGCGGCTGTAGAAGAGCAGGATCGAGATCTTGATGACGGCACAGGATGCAGAGTACAAAAACGTGTATCCAAATAGTATCTGTGGTTATTAGCTGAGTGGTGAACTGAATTGAAGGATACCCAAATTCACCTTGTAGATCTGTTCTAGGCTGGCTAGGTCGACAGCCCATATATGCTTACCTGCACCGTAATGACCACCTGAGAGCTGTTAGTATGAAAGTAGAGTCGGCCTTCGTAATGCTGGCATACCTGCTATAGCCAAACCTGCAGTTCCCCCTACGAGCGCCTGTATATAGTATTTATTTGTCAGCTATTGAAGCTTTGGAGTGAGGGTTGGGTGAGTATTACCATAGAGATGATGATAACCCAGTCATCCCAGTGTATCTTGGTCTGCTGGATATTTCTAGCAGTAAATCGAAGTGCGATGGCGATCAGCGCGAGTATCAATACACTGATTATAGCGGCTCTGTCGGAGGCCGCAGTGTTGGCGCTGAGGTCGACGTCAGGGGGAAGAAGGCCGGCGATAGCAATGATTTGAGGGTCGATCGGGGAATCCATGCTTGAGCAGTGGTTTGAGGGATTCTAAGAACGTAAACATTCGGCGATTAAATCCGTGCAAAGAACGAGAGAATGGGAAGTTCAAATGACTTTGATAGAAAAGCATGACCATACCCTGTTCGGAGACAACTGTTGGTAGGAACATGGTTACGGATAAATCTTCATGCTTATGTTTGAGTGAAAAGTAATACCGAGGGACTTCTGAGACAGGCAGCCGACAAACCAACATATGCAGTTGGTACTGGATGTCATGCTAATATGGGGATCTTCCAGGTTCTTTTGCACATTCGATACCAACTTGACGTTACATCAAACCACAACCGCACCAACCAAATACTCTTCCGGGCATTTCCGCCTTGTTCCCACGAGCGTGTGCCGGGCCGTGTTCCGCTGTCCAATCAGTTGCCTGTTGGGAACCAGGGTTCGCCATTTCCGGCTTCTATTCTTTGAGGATGTTGTGCGTCTTGGACTGACCACGTTGGTTCAAAAACTCAGCCTGAATCTGATATCTGATAGAATTGTCAAGGTAGCCATGCACTTGGCTCATTCTGCGTGTTATGGCACTATAGATTATTGTGCTGAATGCATCACCAAAGTGAGGTACTATGCAAGCGTCAGCATTGCTTGTGAGACTATGTGTCTTATATGGACGCCATGTTTGCTTAGGCCTCGCATGTTATGCCTTTTTGGTTGATAACAAGGCATGACGCTCTATGGTAGTTACAGTATCAACCTTTCGGAACTTCTGCCTAATTAAGTAACTTTTTCTGGGGGGTCAACTGTCAAGGGTCGACCAACAGTCTCATATGCCTGTCTATCAATGTAACATCAAGACACACAATCGTGCTAATACTTCCAGCATCCCAGATTTCTTACGATTTTTAATTTCTTTACGCATTGTTCATTCTTCCAAGTTGCAGACCATATTACCTCTTCCAACATGTCGCCCACTTTGAGCGACGTCCCTGAGCTGACAGCCATTGAGCGTGTTGGGCCAAGAGGCTATCTTCGCTATGTTTTCCCAATGCGGTTGGAAGATGACAGCAATCCCCACAAGGTCATGCAGATTCTCAAAGGGGGCTATAAAGCTGCTTGTCAGAAAATTGGCTCCATGGCCTCAGAAGCAGTGCCTGATCTCGAGGCAACGCAGGCGAATGTGCTCAAGTTGCAGAGATTGCCCGATGATTTAATTGGAGACATGGCGCTTAAGGACTTACGAGACCCGGAGAAATATGAATGGAATTATGAAGAGCTCAGGGCGAAGCACTTCCCCATCTCAGCATTCGATGCCGACGTTCTTATGCCTGGCCCTCTTTGGCCTCAACCAGGGAAACCTGTGCATGTTTCTCTAGCCCAAGCCAACTTAATTCGGGGTGGCGTAATAATCGGGTGGTGTATTTTTCACATGGTTGGCGATGCCACTACCTATCTCACTTGGACCAAAGTCTGGGCAGAAGAATGCCGCCGCATCCAGGGCCTTGAGATTCCAACTCCAGTTGTTATTGATGATGCGATGCTTGCTGACAGAGCGCGCGTCACAAGACCTTCTGGTCGCAATAAAGGACGTCCGGAGAACCACCCGGAGTATACAATTCTACCTTTTACACCAACGGGCGCGTCTCCCGCGATGCTGAGCACGACATTCCGTGGACAGGTCTTCTACTTTTCTCCATCGGCGCTCGCGTTTCTCAAAGCCGAAGCATCGCCCGATCGTGCGACTAGGCCAACAGATCAACAATGGATCTCTACCAACGATGCCTTTTCAGCTCTCATGTGGCGTACCGCAGTCGCCGTTCAAGCACCCATCACCAGCCTCGAAGATGGCGAGAATCCGCACTCCGTCTTTAACATTGCCGTGGATGGCCGAAAGCGTACCGACCCTCCAGTTCACCCTCAGACTCTAGGCTGCTTTCTCCAGTACATCTCCGTCTCAGCGCCGATCCGCGAAATTCTAACTGCTTTGAGCCTGGCAGATCTTGCAGTGCTCATACGCAAGGAGGTGAATCTGCGCCTGGACAATCAGTTCACAGATGATGTTGTGACACTTGTCGATCAGCTGGAAGATGTGACCAGGCTAGTTCCAACAGCCTTCCTGGATGTGCTGGGGAGGTCTTCTGTGCAGACCTCATGGGCTGAGTTTGACCTGGCAACTGTGGAATGGGGCCCGTTATTGGGAGATAGGATTGAGGCGATTCGATGTCCCAACACAGGCATCCTCCCTGGTTGCCACGTTGTTCTTCCCACGCTGCCAGATGGTGGCGTTGAGGTGGTGTTTGGCACTGAGGGAAGGTTGTTGCAGAAGGTTCTTGAAGATCCACTATGGATGAGGTTTGCTGTACCGCGATAGTCATGATGCTCTGAGCAACCTTACTTCCGTGTCCATCTGCCGACCGGTTCCGCGGAACAGGAGCCAATCGGATGCGTTGAAATGCCGAATTTTGAGCAGCACATTAAATGGCGAAGGGCAACAATCGCACTGGAGATAGGCCTCTGCACTGGTTATTGAGGCGAGATTATAAGATAAATAAGTTTAATATCATTAAAAACAGAAATTATATTACCTGCAGTCATTGCATAGATCTCCCAGTTCACACCTCTCGAGCTGATGACCAGATCCTGTCCAATGGCATACAAGGAAATCTACCGTCGACCAATCATACGCCATACAATTCAAGTGCCGAGGAACAGGCTACGCTAAGCCCAACATAGAAAGACTTCCTCGGAGCTCATCAACACTCGCATCTGGGGTAAATCCGGGGCATCCTACTATCCGCTCTATCAATTCTATCCTGATACAAATACTCACCTTCCACTCCTCAACCATCCCTACCTCATCTTCCAGTATCTCTCCCGGTCAAATCTCACCATTATGGCTCTCACAGAACTCTTGATCTCTCCCTGGGCACCCCTCGCCCTCGCCGTGGCTCTCGTGGCATGGTACATCCTCCCATGGATCAGCAACTCCAACCTCCGCGGTATTCCCGCACCCTTCCCAGCACAGTTTACCAATCTTTGGCTACTATCTACATGTCGTCGTGGAAAACGCTACGAGATTGTTGATCAGGTCCATAAGAAGCTGGGTGTTTTGGTTCGCATTGCGCCGAACCATGTTAGTGTGGCTGATGCAGATGCCATCAACACTATTTACGGTCACGGAAATGGTTTCTTGAAGGCGTGAGTCCAATCTAGCACTATAATATTAGGAGCGCGGAACTAACGAATTAGTGACTTTTATGATACCTTTGTCTCTATCCGTCGGGGTCTCTTCAACACTCGCGACAGAGCTGAGCACTCTCGCAAGAGAAAGATCGTGTCGCATACTTTCGCGCCCAAGTCTGTTTTGGAGTTTGAGCCTTATATCCGACAGAATCTCGATATTTTTATCAGCCAATGGGATCGCATTGCTAGCAACAAGGATGCTGATGGATACGGAAGCGTAGACTGCCTCAACTGGTGTAAGTGTATGTCAACTCAACTCTTTGAGACGTACTGACATCGTGTAGTCAACTTTCTTGCTTTCGACATCATCGCTGACCTCGCTTTTGGCAAACCCTTTGGTAAGTCTATACATGTGCTTGGTCGGTATATTGCTAACGTTCATAGGCATGCTCTCAACTGGTGCCGACATCGCGGAGGTCAAGGCCTCCCCCACAAGTCCCACCATCTACGCCCCAGCCGTCGAGATCATGAACCGCCGCGGCGAAGTCTCCGCCACTCTCGGCTGCCTCCCCCAACTCAAGCCCTACGCCAAGTATCTACCCGACCCCTTCTTCAGCCAAGGTCTCCAAGCCGTCGAGAACCTCGCCGGCATCGCCATCGCCCGTGTCAGCGAGCGTCTCGAGCGCGGCGGTGACTCCACCCGCAAGGATCTCCTAGCTCGTCTCATGCAGGGCCGCGATGAGAAGGGTGAACCCCTTGGTCGTGATGAACTCACCGCTGAAGCTCTTACTCAACTCATCGCGGGAAGTGATACTACTTCTAACTCTTCTTGTGCGCTGCTGTATCATATTGTTAGAACTCCTGGGGTTATGCAGAAGCTTTATGAGGAGATTTGCGCTGTCGTTCCTGAGGACGTTGCCATTCCTGACTATGAGTCCGTCAAGCATCTTCCCTACCTTGGTCACTGCATCAACGAGACTCTGCGCATTCACTCCCCGTCTGGTATCGGTCTGCCCCGCGAGATTCCCCCCAACCACAAGGGGGTTACTCTTCACGGACGGTACTTTGGCCCCGGTACTGTTCTCAGCGTGCCTACTTATACGATCCACCACTCTACTGAAATCTGGGGCCCTGACGCTGAGGAGTTCAAGCCTGAGCGTTGGGAGAACTTGACTGATAAGCAGAAGAATGCTTTTATCCCCTTCAGCTATGGTCCTAGATCTTGTGTTGGAAGGAATTTGGCGGAGATGCAGATGAGACTTATCGCTGCCACTTGGATTAAGCGATATGATGTTCGCCTGAGACAGGATATTATGGAGACTAGAGAGGGATTCTTGAGGAAGCCTATGGGACTGGATGTTGGATTGGCACGACGATGAGAGATTGTAAAAGGGAGAAATTGTATGTAAAACATAGGCGCAGCGAATTGAAATGATATTCATAAATCTATACACAAGTAGCCCATTTATCTACGAACCAAATACACCTCTAGCGTCGTTTGTGCCAGACAGATATCACTCCATAAGCTCATTGCCTATCGGTCTGATAAGCAGCCATAGCACTTTTCTCACACCCTCCTCTTCCTTATCATCCTTGCGTCTATCCTTGTCCACCTTTCTCATTTCCTTCTCATACTCTTTCTCACACTTCTCCCTCTCCCTACCCAGCTTTTTCAACTCCCTCTCCAACTTACGAGGCTCATCGACATGCTTTCGCTGAACCTTTGCGAATTCCTCTTCTATCTTTCGCATCTCCTTCTCATAGTCCTCTCGAGCCTTTCTTGAGTCTTCGGTCCAATCGTCATGTGCCTTGGCTCTATCTTTTGTCATCTTCTTTTCCTCCTTCTTTCTCTGTCGCTCACTTGTTGAGGCGTGCATTTTGCTTACAAAGTTATCTGGTACATGCAATTCAGGTAAGGGTGTAAGGTCCAGTGGTGCAATCCATGGCTCGAGGGCTTGAAGTCTGCGTTGTTGTACAGTAACTGAAGCCTGAGCTGTCGCATCTTCCAATGGTCCAAGAATCATGCTGTTCTTCTCGATCTTCCCCTCATCATTGAGGATGGGCATCCGAGCATAACGAGCAACGACAGCCAACTTCGCAAATTCAGCTTTAAGACCTCTAGGCATGAAGAGTTCTTTATTCGCCGTGCTGATGCAGAGCTCGCTTCGAGATTTACTTATGGCGTATGTCGAAAGCGTAGCAGCCGCATTAACTGAGTTACCAACGATCTGTGCTGTGTGCAGCGGTACCATTGATACGATGCTGCCGGCCAATCCCAGTATCTGGACTGGGGGACTAGCGACGGCCGCACGGCTGAGATCATCGAGAAATCTGAGGAAGACTTCCCGAGGGAGATGGTATTGTTGTTCGAGGATAGGTGGGAAGGCTCTTAAGAAGGGCGAGCCGAGTTTGGAACTTGTTGCGGGGATAGCGATGGGTTTCTCTGATGGATGAAGTGTAGGTTGTTGAGGTGTTGGGACAGATACAAGAACAGGTAGGCTTGCGTCTGGGAATGTTCTTGCTGAAGTAGCTGCACCAAGGCTAGAGTACGGCGGAGGCGCGTCCGAACACGAGTAACTTCCAGTATCCATTTTTGAAACCATCTTATAAACAACAAGAATGATGGTATTTACTATGAGATTAATCAATAGTGACTGATGAAGTGCGAGTGTTTATATATCAAGCAAGTCGTACCCAGACCTTTCTCAAGCTGACAGTAGGGAGCTAAACCTGAATCAGTTAGTCATTCGAGCCGGAGGCCTGGTGGTATAAGCTTGATGTCAGATTGGCTGATGCCTTACAAGGAACTCCATCTGGAATTCCCTTTATGTCTTAGGAAGGTAGCATGATATTTCTAAAAGGTCTCCTCGGCAGTTTCGGCAGCAGATCATCGGCATCTTCGTTAACCCAAGTTGATAAGCGATAAAATAGCGACAACCACGAGTGGCTGTGAAGCTTGATGTACTCCGGCTTACCCACTCTGGGATTCCTCTACAAAATGAGGCTAGTACGTATCGGGTAGGATAGCGCGAGGTACGGACTAGAGCAAACAAGCATGATAAAGTAACTCGTATTACGCCGAGGGAATAATCTAGCTCTCAATGATTACTCTGACTCCCTTACTCCCGCTCTCCGTCATCGGAATGAACATGTCATGGTCATAGCGAACATCCCTCTCCGATGTCTCATACAACCGCATATAGGGCATCACTCTCAAAACCAAAGCTGCAAGCGAGAGATACAACTCGCACAATGCAAGACTAAGAATGTGTTAGTAGAATTTCCTACTGAGAGAATAGGGTATCTTACTTTTTACCCAGACATCCGCGGCTACCCTTGGAAAATGCAATCATTGACTTCTCCAGGTCCTTCCTGATCTTGTTGTCCTCATCGATCCATCGTTCAGGAGCAAAGGTATACGAGTCTGGGAAGACAGACTCATCATGATGTGCGATTGCCGCCGACATGCCGATTGCATAGCCTCGAGGTAGCACCAAAGTCGTCGGCTTTTTGTTGAACTCTCCTCTGTAAGCGAGATCTTCTGCTGTTGGCACACGAGCTGTGCGGCTAGAAACACCATAAGATAGACGCAGACCTTCATTGATGACTGCTCCGAGATATGGGAGCTGCTCTAGTGTCGTCCAAGAAGGCAAATGGCATGGATCGTCAACAACTTGTTTTAGTTCATCTTGTAACTTCGCAAGAGTCTCGGGCTGTGACAAGAGGAAATATGTAATCACGGCCAATGCCCAGCTCGTCGTCTCAGTTCCAGCATTAACGATAGTAACAGCCTCCTCAACGAGGCGATCTTGCTTCTTCTCACTATCATCAAGCTCAGATTGAAGCAAATCTGCGAAAATGGTTGGTCGATCATAAACAATGCCTGCATCCAGTTCGTTCTTCGTCTTTTGAACACGCGAAGGAATGTCGATTTGTAAAGTCCGAATGAGAAGCGCAATATCAGTCGGCAGGTAGTCAATAAAATATTTTCCCAGCTTCACGCTAGAAACAAGAATAGGAAAGAAGCGGAAGAAGAACACTGGTTTAAGGACCGCGAGAGTGGCTTCGCGGTAGTTAGGCTGCCACTGGTTGCGAGATAATAATCCAAAGGCTTCACCAAAGCAGTAGCTTGAGATGGCATCAGAGGTAAAGCAGCTGTATGCATGGGCGATTTCAAACGGCTTGCGATCTTTATCATCTTTGTTCTCAGCCAAGAGCTTATTGCAGAGCGTCTGTGCCAGGTCGTGGACTTCTTGTTCGAGACGTGCGATCATAGCTCGTGAGAAGAATTTGGCGACGGGTGCACGTCTCGCGCGATGGAGGTCGTGATCAGGGGTGCCAAAAGCGTTTCCTGTTCCCGCTGCTGAGCCGTTGACTTGATGGAAGGGCTTATCACGTTTCCGACCGCCGACGGCGTAAATCTCGTCCGAGAAGGACATATCAGCGCAGTGTAGCTCATTGGGGTTGATGCGAACGATCGGGCCTAGAGGAGGATTAGAGCTTTGCGCTTCGACTTTCTCTGAAAAGGGCTTACCATATTTCTCGTGCATCTGCTTGATAGTATGGGTGTAACGACCGACAAGAATCACATCGTAGTAGAATTCGGGCAGATACGTAGCCGCAGCCAGTTTCGGACCAGGGATCTTGCTAAGCGGATGGAAAGGCGAGACATTATACAATGCCTGCAAAACTTTAAACACAAGCCACGCAGCTATGAGAGCTGCTATCCAGCCTCGAGCTGTCAGCGTGTCCTGAAAGGCCGACCAAGGGGTATCCGCCATCATGTTTCAAGCTTAACAATAGCACAATGCGGATTGGCGAAAGAACAAGAGGGTTTTAAACAGCGACCGATTGATTTGTTTCTTCCCTCAATCACATGATTAATATCCGTCTGCCCTCTCGCTTACTGGGAACAATGTAACCCTTGAAACGATTGTTTAGCTCCATGAGGCTAACAGCTCCGTCCCTATGGGGCTGAATTCTTCAACGTCGACCCACAGTCCTCCGTGCCAAGGGAACGTGCTTGACAAACCCACTTCTTCAAGGTCTCTTCGTAAGGCTGGCCAGTGAGAGCTGATCTTAATATTGGATCTAGCTTTAATTAAAGATTCCAGGACACAAAGAGTAAGCTGCGAAAAGGTCACCTATACTGAGTTAAGAGAGGCAGGTTATCATCTATTCGAATTCTATACCTCTGACAGCACGACGTCTTATTATGTAGAAACTTTTTAGATAGCAGCAAACCTATAATATTACAAAAGCACCGAAAGACCTAGGGGCTGATTGTGTCTGTAAGCAGAAATCCTCGGACCTCCAGATCTTACACGGCGCGTTGGGTGATCAGAAAAGCTTGTCTGAACATAGATATTAGACACAAGGGCTTGTAAAAGCAGCCAATCGGCCCGAGATGACATGGAAAAATTGGCCTAAAGTCCAGACACGTATGCAATGCTGATTCGAGTATCGTGTTTAGTTCATTACCTGAACTGACAAAAACCTAGCTCCGCCGAGCTTCAGCAACTACAGCAGCATTTAAGATCAGGAACGACAGTGAATATAAATTTTCCTTTATATACTTAAAGTTCACAGAACCCCCAAGGTATGGTGCCGCTCTAGCGACCAGGTAATACCGAGTTCCGCATCTGGCTAGTTTATTAGATGTAGGGCGCTGTAGTTTTATTTAACCTGCAGACTTCAAGGTAGCTGTATAACGATACTTCCCTTAACTGCTTTACTTATTCAGCGAACAATTTGCCGTTACATGATACGTGGGGGGTCGAAACATGTATTTAAGCTTAATTTCGGGGTCCCGGGTTATATCGAGATTCGAGAGACGCGAGCTGCATGACCAGTGAACGAACTGCCTACAGCTCTTCTGCCATTGCTTCACGGGCTGTTTATTCGGAGGAACCATAGATATCAAAAGAATGGCATTCAAGTTTTTCTTTATTCTCAAAGACACTTGAAGGAAGCAAACCGATGGCCAGCATAGCAGGCTGCATATGCGAGAATAGCGGGGAAATGTTCAAAGAGAAAAATATCGAACTACCCCAGAGTTGGGATGAATTTGCGAATACGCAGTCGCCTAGTTACCCTAAAATCTTAGATGCATATGCCTAGGGGTATCCGGTTAAATCGCGACCTAACACGTTGCTCATCAATTGCTTGCCCCTGCTACGACTCGCGGGATAACTTCCCTGAAAAGCAGTAAATCTATGCCGAGATAAAATCATCCCGTTTGTGTACTCTCTATGTTTTAGCCTCAATTGTGCCTGTTCCGCATGCCTGGTAATTTTTGCATACTTACAGGACCCTGCGCCCTAGGGCTGCAGAGCCAAGGGCTTGTAAAATCTGGTTACAGCAATGATGGGCGGGATATGCGGCGCAACATTACGAATCAAGCTTGCTCCGACTTGGCCTGGCTAGGGTCCTTGAAGTTTGTCTCTATCTTAACATTTATACGACCATGCACTAATGCACTTTTGACCGTATTTTTCTGCTTACTTTTCTGTTATAATCTCATCGCGCTGCACTCTACTCCCTTACATTCCTGCCACCGAGACATTCTCAAGACTAGGTACAGAAACGGGCTACGAAACCATGCAGCTCTCGTATGGAATACTCGCTGCGTTGCTAAGCGCTTCGTCGCTAGTTGCGGCCTCGCCGACTCAATCCGCTAGCGATCTTATGCTAGAACTCAACAGCAAAGCAACCAGCTCGCTAGAGAATGCCCAGGCCCCAACCAGTCGCAAGAAGTGCACAATCGCCAATGCCGACGTGCGCCGGGATTGGTAGGCTGACCTCCTTGACGCATTGAACTGTGGCTAATGATTTATTTAGGAAATCCCTTTCGAAGAAGGAGAGAAAGGCATACATCAATGCCGTTCTATGTCTGCGAAAGAAACCCTCCAAAGCGGATCCTTCTTTCGCACCTGGCGCACGCACCAGATATGACGATTTTGTAGCTGTGCATATCAACCAGACTCGCATTATCCATGGAACAGTCAGTTCTTGTCCTTCTTGAGTTAACGATCGATAACTGACAGTTACTAAAGGGAAACTTTTTCACCTGGCATCGATACTACACTTGGGCTTATGAAAAAGCTCTGCGAGATGAGTGCGGCTACAAAGGCACCCAGCCAGTGAGTGAATCTTCTTGACTAAGGTACGGAACATAAGCTTATGGTTGCTGCAGTACTGGAATTGGTTTGAGACCGGCGACTATGCTACTAACCCCCTGTTCGACGGTTCTGAAACCAGTATGAGCGGCGATGGCGAATTCTTCAAGCATAATGGCTCTGTTTCTGGACAGGGAGCTATTTTTCTCCCGAGCGGTAATGGAGGTGGCTGTATTAAGAAGGGTCCTTTTGCTGGCGCAACCGCTAACCTTGGGCCCCCATCTCCCGGTATGGATGGAATGGAAGCCACCGCTACACCTCTCGAGTACAACCCTCGGTGTCTCCGTCGAGATCTCAGCCGCTACGCGATTGATAAGTGGATGACTCTTCCCAACTTGTACAACATCACCCTCGGTGATTCTTCGCGCAGTATTCAGGTCATGCAGGATGAGTTTCAAGGCCGATTTTCAGATCTATTCTTGGGCTTGCATGCCGCTGGTCATTTTGCCATTGGTGGTGACTCGTCTGATCTCTACTCTTCGTCTAACGAGCCTGTTTTCTTTCTGCATCATGCTATGGTTGACCGTGTCTACTGGATCTGGCAGGCTTTGCATCCGAAGCAGGCTCGGGATATTGCCGGGACTATCACGATCGGGAACAGACCTCCCAGTCGGGACGCTTTGAAGTCTGATCCGCTGAACATGGGGGTTAATGCGGCTGAGATCACCATTGATGATGCGCTCGACACCCTTGGAGGTTCTCCTTTCTGTTATATCTATCTCTAAAAGTCATGGTCATTATAACTCAGGGCATTCTTTTTTGTTAACAATAACATCCGCGTTATTTCCAAGCGACTCATCCATTAAGTCAGAATAGATCTATCCTAGTCCACTAGGCGATAAGTGTAGGCCAAGAACTTTATCCTCCAGTGAGAATAATAGCCTTAGAAATAACCTTTCAGAAGAAGTATGGTTGCAGTAGAAACGTCTGTCAGGCATCCCCACCTCGCTAGAAGCTGTTCTAGCTCTACCAGAATTACTAGATACGACCTAGTCAACGCCTCTACATTCCTGACATGTCAACTATTGACTTAACTCAGGTCAAAGTCACACCACTTGAGTGAATGCTAAGCCCAGATAGTTCCTTTGTTGCAGGCTAGAACTGAACCAGACCCTTGGGTCAACTGACCTGACGAAGTATATGTTATACGAGCAAAATATGCTAGGTTAGGGAATTAGGGAAAGCTAACTATGATTTTATACTTAATTATCCCAAAGCTCTTTATAACCCTGGCTTAATCTTGTCCGCAAAGTTCTTTCAATCCATTTCGCGAAAATGATCTCCATCAAGAAGTTTCTGACCCTTCTGTTTATCGGCGCAGTGAGCGCACTACCAGCGGCTGACAGCAATGGCCAAATGTCTGATCTGATGCTCGATAAGAGAAACCTCCTGGACCCAAGAGCAGGCATGTAGACCCAATACCCTGTGAAACTCAACTAACAACCATCCTTTCAGCCTGCAAAGCTACTGATCCTAATAACGTAGCCTTTAAGAAGAACAAAGCCAATGGATCTGCCTTTTGCTCAACCTATATCCAAAGCACCCTATCCACTACTATTACTCCCGTTGTGCGAACTACTACGTTCAAAGTTAGGACCTTAACGACTACTCTAGTCGGCGTCACAACAGTCCGAACCACCACCTTCCTTGTGACTATCACTACAGCCATACAGACCGATTTAGCTACAGTTACACAGACAAGCACTGCCCTTGTTACTGATGTTATAACCAAGACCCTTACGAACACGGAGACGAAGCGACTCACCAATACAAAGGCGGTTGAGGTGGCTGTGACGGAGGTTGAGCAAGTGACGGAGAGGATTACTACTGGGGCCACTACAACTGTTACAGTCGATGTTGATACGACAGTCACAACAGATATTACTCAGACTGCTACCGAGATTTACCGGACGTTCGCCTCAACCACTGTTTCCACTTTGTAAGCACTCCCCAAACCTTATCCGTAATGGAGGATATACTAATTTTGATTCGTCTAGTGTTACGTGAGTCCCGACGACTATAACTAGAACAATATTTGTCACTAACAGTCGAGATAGAGCAGCAACTCCTACTGTATATATCCCTAATGGTAAATTTTTCCCAACTGGCTGATACCACCGAGCCCGCCCTGACACATTCATAGCGGAGGTCGATTGCAATGTCGTCGGCAACGGAAATGATGACTATCGAAGTCGGGGATCTGGAGAATCCATCCCAAACCCCAGCTTCAGCACATGCCGGGACTTTTGCTCGAGCGACCCGGAAGCCTCCAGCTTTGGCTTCAACTCTAATGAGTGCAACTGTTATACGGGCACAGTGTAAGTCAACCCAATCCTCGCCTGTTCTAGACGTAATATTGGCTTTGAGAGTACTAAATTCGATGAAAGGAGCGCTGTGGTCTCACCTAATGCTCAAGCTCCATGGACATTTTACGACATGAAGTGCACTTCCGCCACCAAGGGGGTAAGTCTTATAACCGATCTGCAAACTCATCTGGCGTGGTACTGATCTTTGTTAAGCCTTCTAAGCGAGCAGTGAAGGCGGTGCAGATCCCTGATTATCTACCCAGCAAAGCCCCCAAGGACGTCAGCAGCGCCTGTTCATGCCTAATTCCTAGTCCCTCTGCCCCATCGATATTGACCTTCACAGCCAAGAGTTCCAGGACCGTCACAGCAGTACAGACCAAAACGAATACGCTGTCAGTCAAAAAGCTCTCGAGCACATTTATCACGGACCGAAAGACTAGTGTTTCGACCAGCGCTAGCAAGACCACGAAGACAGGCTCTCAGACCGTGACCCAAACGGTTCGAAAGAGTGCGACGGTCACAAAACCTGTCACTGTCACGGTTACGAACGTCAACACTGTGATGGTAACGAACACTAATGTTGTTGAGGCTACGAACTTCAACACACTGTACTTTACTAAGTTTGATACTGTGGCTCAGACGGATTATAATACTGTAGTTGTCACGAATGTGGATGGTGTCACGGTCACTGAGTATTACACCACAATGCTGACTTCGGTTGCCACGTACGTCTATACACCGGATGCAGTAACTGTGACCAGCGGAACAACGACAGTTTGGGGTTCTTGAACTAGTTGCTGTTTGGCTCTTAGTTTGGCTTGTTTACTAGAAAGATCTATTAGTACGGGCTACGAAGAAACGCCATTGATAAACTATTATAGTAACTATGTAAAAATACTATTTAAACTCCAACTGTCGAATGACAGCCACAAAACAGAAAAGCCACTGTCTTGTAAACGAAGTTCTATCGTCTTCGTATATGCGAGGGGGCTGTGTCACTACTGTTCTCCAGCTGGAAGCAGAAGGCGGAGTCATACGAGGTATTGAGACTCTGAATGAAGCTAACTATTCGTACACCAAAACGTTCAGCTAACGTACAGTTATCCGGGTTTCCTGGAATAGTTAGAGTGGCTAGATCCTGCTGACACAAATGTCACTGAAGTAAAGGATGTGGCCGTGATGTGGACCCATGCCCTCCCTTGATCACTTCTGGCAGGATATGCTGCCAAAGTTACAAGTCCGGATCTTCAAAATCAATAGACTATGAGAGCATAATATGCAAGCCAACAGTATACTGCTCGTCCTCAGTAGACTTTATTTGGTCATGGGTACCGTAGCCGAAGGAAGGCTATCTTTAGGGAAGCGCTCCTAGCTATAAGCCAACGAGCAATTTCTCCAAATGGGTGAAGAATAAAGACAGTTATTCTACGGAGGCAAACGTACGTGACTGGACAGACCGACATTTCACCGTCTGTAGGGGGCGCGCGCTTAGTTACCTCCAAAATTTTCAGGCATTTCAGCTCATGTACGTATGGTAACACAGGGCTGTATGCGCCTTCTCATTCGCTGGTTTCTGACACGGTACGATTCTGGGCAAAACGATGGAGGCTGTGGTATTTGCTAGCGGTGCTGACTAATTGCTGAGTTCATATCTTTGGAACAATCTACAATTTGCGATGTCGATCTTTTGAACTTTGAACCGTTCAGGATTTTACTACTTCAATTCCTCACGCCTCAGTATCTAGTACCATTTGATTTGTGTATACAGCCATCTTGGTCTCGAAGCAAGAGATCAGCGCTTATTGGTATCAGGCTGTGACCCTTGTATGTGGCTGAACGCCAATGACCTCTTCAGAGACAGCGACTGGACACACGGACACCGCCTAAACAGGCGGTCGACGGGATGGATCATTTCAAGCGGCAGTAAATAGGCATTTTCAAATTGATCACAAAGGCGTCGTCGATAAGACGCCTCCATTGGCCGTGTGGAGTTTGCCAATAAGACCAACAAGAGAAATTAATCCTTCTGGAGCTTTCGCAGAAGATTAAAAAATAAATTATGAAATATCTGTACTGACCGAAAAACCTGTTTGTGATTTGAAAGTGCAAGTGTCATTTCGTGCTGCCGCGACTGTCCTTGCTTTTTGGCGGCTGGATTAGGGTTGAAACACCAATGGTTGTTGTTGAGGCTGATGTTGACCACCCACTCACTGTTTTACACTGACTCAAGTAAATGTTAGGCCTCTGCAGTTGGTGGAAATGATACAGAATGCTCGCATAATTCTGTGTTAAGGCCAAGCTGATTGATCACAGTAGCTAGTGGCTGTTCAGCCAGCTTTACTCCTGCATATGGGTATTATTGGCTTCCTGCGCGAGCGCCTATCACCGGTTCACCATCTGACTGCAACACATTCCCTGACCTATTCATGCAGTTTTCTCGCATAATCTAATCAGCCAGCTTTACAAATTGAATGTACCATGTGTTTGGGAATCTAGGCTATCCAAGCTCATAAGCGCGGTCATTGTTTTTACAAACATCAAACCTTGACCGCTAGCCGAAGTGCTTATCAAGACATGGTGTTGTACTTTGATTCAAAAATAAATACAAGCAGGTAGAATTAGGCTCTACCACCACGTCTATTTATTTCACCTAGGCCGCTGATCCAAGGCCAGAGATACCCCTTGACGCGTCGTCATTACCCGCCGGACACTGCGGTGCCCCTGAATCCTCACGCTGGATTTAGGTGCTACGCGCCGGTAAGGCATACCTAGAGCTACCTGAATCATGCAAGGTGGCTGTGTATTGCACATTTTGCACAGCGTGTCGAATCAGATATTCTTTCTTACCCTTGCAACCGGCGAAGCTACATACTTGGCAGCTGTAGTGCCTAAATATAGTATGTATTGTGAAAGCAAGATAATTCAAAACTCATGGGCCCGGTACTCAAGCTGCTCAGCCCGTTTACCAAAGTATAGATATCGGGATCTTGCCCATGTTAAGTTGCTTCAGGCTTAGACTGTTTAACTGGGGAGCTGACTATACTCGTGCTATTGTCGACGCTCTTCATCTCTCACGTTGTTTTATTCCGTCTCCCCTCAGTTAGCCGGTCCTTACTGCTAGCGGAATAAACTTGATGCTTCATATCCTAGTTAAATCTTCTGGTCAAGGCTTGTATCATTTCCCCTAATTCAATCGACACGATGCTACCTGGAGTAATATCGTATTCCCTCAAAATACTTATCTACGCTCAACTTGCTACAGTAGCTTCAAGTTACAGTGATAAAGCATGCTGCATTAGAGCCCGCGAGGCAAACGCCTTTGTCTCCCCCAACAATGGTAGTACCACTCCTATGGATAATCTCGTCTGCGGACAGATCTACAACGAGTCCTCTCCCGCCGCACCAGACGCTTACATCACCTACAATTTCTGCAAAAGCGAATGCAGTGGCTGGGGTGTCTCGAGCGTCGACAACGCAGACCAGTGGGCGGGGCCAATCGTCCAGTTCATCCTTCCATCCGTCATCTTCAGCATGAACATCCCCAGAGGCTTCGAATTTGTTTCATCGCAGTGGCTCGATATTTTGGTCTTAGGGGATCGCCGTGGATGGCAAAGAGTCATCTTGTCGCTACTCATCACGTTTCCGGCACTGCTGTTTGTTGCTGCGGACACCATTATATGGGTTATGACCATCATGTGCATGGCAGGCCCAATGATGGTCGCCGGGCTACATGAAGCACTACTCGACTTCAAGATATTAAGGGCGTTAAAGAGAAGGACTTATATTCCGGAGAGAGTTGTTGATGCGTCGAGGGTGTCTGAAGAAATCCCTCTAGACCCTATGGGACACAACCCGGTTCGGGATAATGTGGAAGGGACAGATGGCTTAAGAGATAAGTTAGAGCTCCTGGTGACCGTTCTTGCTGGAAACCTTCGGCTCAAGACGCACAAGAACTGGCCTGATAACCTGGTGTTGATTTCTAAAGCACTGCTGGCTACAGGGAGGCGTCGGTCCAACGCTATAGCATTGCTTCCCGCCCGAACACCCCAGGACCTACTCCAGTCAGACAGTGAGTACATACTAGCAGAGGACGAGGTAAATCAGCACTATCCCAGCGTGTCCGAGCAGCTCAAGAGGCTCATGACGGCCCAGTCTGCTTTCGGTGCCATCGTTGGGGCAGCGGTGGTCTTTTACCTCGGCGCCTTTATCTACACGATCCTGGACCTACTAGGCGACAAGAGTAACCAGGATGCTGCTATCTCCCTGGCCTTTGGTGTCGAATGGATGATTATCGTGCATGTCGCAATCGTCAACGGGTTCCTTCTTGCCAGCAACAACCCTAGTCCAGCCACCATTCTCATCGGGCGGCGTCTTTCGACTCTTAAGCCACTTAAAAGAGTGCTGTTCCCTCCCATCTACGACGGAATACTCCAGCCGGTGTTCATGTGGCGCAGGGGGGTTAATAAAAAGCAGTGGCTTGAGAAGTCGAGAGCGTGGCGGCGTGGAGACGAAGAGTTTATGAAGGATGTCCAAGTCAAGAAGATGGAGTATTTAGGCTGGATCATACTGCCCACAATCATTCTTATTTCCTTGCCGCCGGCGGCCGGGGCCGTGGTGGCGTGGCAGACTCCTCCAAGGGGTTGGGGCTGCCGGTCACTCTGCTTTGTCACTTATGCAGGCTTCCAGATGGTGCTCACTCCTCTATACTTCATCATTACCCGCAGGATGAAGCAGAAGACATTCATACAGCGCGTCACACACTGGCTCTTGGTTCTAGTGTTCAGCGCCATGGTTCTGCTGTCTCTCTTCACTAGCATCGCGACAACTCTCATGCAGATCATCGGAGTCTTTCGTAACTGCTTCTGTTACGTGAATAGCGGGATGTGGCTCAATTTGACCAACGCTATCGTTAATGTAGCTTCTGACACGAAAGACCGGAGAAACTCAAGCGACGGGTGGATTGTCATGGGCGGAGTCGCCACTGCTTTCATGGCAGCGTGTTCCTTTTTCGGGTGGTGGTTTCAGATGAACATCCGGGTCTCTTTCGATGACGCCATAAAGGATATTGATGAGCTGTTTTAGCTCAAGTGTATGGTACTGGGTGTGTGGGTGTTATAAATCGCTGTCGATTTCATTCAGATGAGTCATACCGATAAAAGTGGAGAGATTAAGAACTAGAATGAGAATTAGAAAATCGTAACAATATTGAAGTTTGAAGTTTAAATACTTGCGTTATTAAATTGACATCGACAGTGAAACCAACCCTCAGTACTATATCTAACAATCTTGTCGGGGTTCAATATGTCTCAAAACATTTACGACAATGCCAAATTCTTTGCTGAGTATTCCTCGCTTGACCGATCTGTCAAGGGTCTCGATGCGGCCCCAGAATGGCCGCGATTGAGATCTTATATTCCAGACCTCAAAGGCCTTGACATCCTTGATCTTGGCTGCGGCTTTGGATGGTTTTCTCGCTGGGCACGGGAAGCTGGAGCCAACTCAGTTCGAGCGCTCGAAGTTTCCGAGAATATGCTCAATCGAGCACGATCCATGACCAATGACAAAAAGATCATCTATCAACAAGCTGACCTCGACAACACCAACCTTCCGAAACATGGCAGCGGCATATATGACGTGGCGTTTAGCTCACTAACGCTCCACTACCTTGCGAATGTGCCCGCGCTCATTCAACAACTGCAGACTGTTCTCAAACCAGGAGGGACTTTTGCCTTTTCGATTGAGCACCCCATATACACAGCGCCAAGCAAAGCCGAATTTATCACAGATGAGGCATCAGGACGAGAATACTGGCCGCTCGATAGCTATCAGAAGGAAGGTCTTCGGGTAACACATTGGCTTGGGGCGGAAGGAGTTCAGAAACAGCATAGGACTACCGCGAGTTATGTTAACCTTCTTCTCAAGGCAGGGTTCCAGATAAGGGAATTTGACGAGTGGTATCCCACGCCAGAAGAATTGGAGAAATGTGGTTGGCGTCGAGTGTTAGAGAGGCCGGTTTATCTTTTAATCTCAGCTGTTAAGAATTAGTTTATGCCCTTTAAGAAGATCTTAAATCTTCTAGCTTATATTGACATGCTATATGAAGTAATACTGTAATCCTTCTCCTTGAAACCCTAACCGTTGGAGCAAGCTACATAATTTCATAATAGAATTATTTTCATAAATGCTATAGCTAATACTTATATCAGTCGCCTCACAGCACGAGGCATAAAGCTGTTATTAGAAAAAAGGGTTTAATCCATTATAAACATTATAGATCGAATTGCTATATAAAAAGAATCTTTACTAATTACTATTGACCTTACGTCTGATATAAATACAAGCACAAACCATCGCCATAGCTACCCCCGTGTTTCATTAAAGGCCACTCCCTCACAGCTTATAAGTTCCCATCTGTCGAGGGCTGACCTTGTTATGGAACATGTGGTCGATCTCATCGTATCGTCGGCCCTTGAGCTCCGGAACATAAACCCAACTCCAAAGAAAGCCGATCAAGCCCAGGCCACCAAAGATGAAGCCAACCTTACCCTTCAGGTTACCTTCATCAGGGTTGACCATGTACGGAATGGCAAAGTTCATCGCAATACCCATAACAGACTGTGTAGCAGTAGCAAGCGCCATCGTCTTGGCCTTGAGGTTCAGCGAGGCTGTCTCACCAAGTACAGCGAAAGCCATAGCGCCAACAGTGGCGAAGTAGACGTAAGCGTAGATGACTGTGCATGCGGCTTGTACCCACTTGGCAGCTGAAGTGGGGACTACATCCATGATGCCGATGAGGAATAATAGGACTGTGAGGGCTCCCATGCCGGAGAGGAAGACCTTGCGACGACCGAAAGAGTTGACGACGAACCAACTGCAGATGTTACCGAAAACACCACATGCTGTGACGCCGACGCCGAGATCGAAGCTGCGAGAGGTCTCGAGACCGGCGAGTTGAAAGAAGTAGGTTGAGTAGCCAAGCACAAAGATGATACCGACAAAGTGTTGACAGACAAAGACGCCCATGCTGATCATGGTTCGGATAAGATCGGTTCCCTTGAAGCACTGGATCCAAGATGCTTCCTCAGCAGAAGCAGCTTGTTCCTCGGCTATGGTCTCCTTGATAGTAGCCAGCTTGGCGTCAATGTCGACACCAGTTCCGTAGAGTTGAATGAGCGATTTCTTCGCTTCTTCAATCTTGCCCTTGCGAACAAGATACCATGGTGTCTCAGGAGCGAAAGGCAAACCAGCAGCGAGGATAATAATAAAGATACCTTGCGTAGCAAGCGCACCCCTCCAAGCCCAATGATCCGTCCTCTCACCAAAGGCCTTGATCACACCATTCGACACCAACTGCCCAATAGCGATTCCAAGGTTGACGCCTGCAGTAGCAATACCACGAAACACAACCGGTGAGATCTCAGACGTCGCCAACGGCGCAAGCGTCAGGAAGAATCCAAGTCCGAGACCGATGATGAGCTTGGACATGAGGAAAGCGACGTTGGTGTTGGACATGCATTCTCCGATCGTACCGCCCGTTGCGAGGAGGAGGGCCATGATGAGGGAGTTCTTTCGGCCGACGTAATCGCAGATCCAGGAACACATGAAACCGCCGAAGAACCCGCCGACGGAGCTGATGCAGTTGAAGGCGGTTTGCCAGTCAGCGGGGAGGATAGCTTCGCCGTTTTCGACGTATCTGGTAATTGTTAGTGGTGGTCAGAAGGGGGGTCGGTTGGTGGGCGTACCCAAAGTCGCGTCGGAAAGCGGCGACGGAGATCATGGCGCCGTTGATCTGAGCATCGAAGCCCCTGTAACAAAGTGATTAGCTATTACGATCCTGATGGCAAGGGAGGTATTCGTCTTACCAGCCTACCGCTGCGATTGACCAATAAAAGCACCACCAAACAATGGCGGGATGTTGTTTAAAGCATTGCTTGAGCGTCAACTCATGCTCAGCCTGACGATCTGCCTCGACAGCATGGCTCTTAGCATCAATGAACTCCGTACCAGACACCTTAGCCTGGAGTTCAAGATCTGCTTTGCCGGTAGTATTCGACGTCTCCATGATTGATAGTAAACAGTCAATAAGATAAATTGGAAACTGATGATGGATGCTGGTGATAAGAGATGGGGGTCAACTGCCGAGTCTTATATACAGCTGCATAACCAAGTCATGAGCGTAGCATCATCAATAGTTTCCGGTTAAAGACAAGCCATCTTGTCGGATGTGACATGGCATGACAAGAAAAAGAAGCACGAAAATCATGCGCAGAAAAAGAACTAGCTTTAGCTAACACGGTCTAGACCAGTCTGGGGTTTGTGGGGAGACCACGAAAATCTGGGGATGCTGAGCTTACCCCAGTTTGGCTGATACGAGCGACATTCCCCGACGAGAGCCCACTTTCCGGCGTCACGAGTCAAGACGTATAAGGAGCGATATTCCCCGACGTGGACAATCCTCCACTTTGTTTCCTCCTCCTCCACGTTTTCTGCAACCTTCAACATGTCCCCGCAAACAGAACAAGCTGAAGGGGATCGTCGGCCGGGGAAGAGACCTGCGCCAAGGGGCACTGCGTTTTATCCCCGCAAACGAGCTAATACGGCATGTCAAGTTTGTCGGGCTAGGAAGACAAAGTGCGATAACCAGAAGCCGGCTTGTTCGTACTGCGTCAGTGTTGGGGCGACGTGTATACAGTCCCCGGTTGATTTATCGGCATTTGACCCTGCGAGCCTCAAGATCTTGGAGCGATTAGATGAATTGGAAAAGTTGATTCGAGAGCCGAAAGAAGACACCACCAATCAAGATGTTGCGCAGCATGAGACAGAGCTGTTACCCGAAGAGTCTCCTTCGCAGTTATCCCCAGAGAGTCTAGGCGACATACCCCTACGAAGCATCCTCCCCGAGAAGATGGAAAGCCTCCTTCTCTGGTCCGTCCTCTCACGCGACATGTCATCCCACACGACCCTCCACCCCGATCCACCCCAGCCATCCCCATCTTATTCCCCCGGCTGCACATCCCTAGCCGACATAGCAGATCTCGACACCCAAGGCGTCAAAGCCCTTCTCGACAACTTCTTCGATCACGTGCACTGCAAGAACCCCATCCTCGAAGAAGCAGCTGCCAGAAAAGTCGTTCTCAACGTCGTCATCGACGGGATCGATTGGTCGCCTGGATCATGCCTAACACTAATTATCTGCGCGCTGGGGAAGATTGCGACGCCTCTGGATGCGAGTTTTCATCTGAGGGCGGACTCGACGCCGTTTTTGGAGGCGCAGGCGCTGTTTCAGGCGGCGCAGAAGAGGATTGGCACGTTGATGGCGAGATCGGATATTATTGGGGCGCAGTGTTTCTTCCTGTCGGGGGTGTTTTTGATGAGTACCTTTAGACCGTTTGAGGCATGGCGATATTTCTCGCAGGCGTTGGCTATGTGTCAGACGTTGCCGTTCCTGCAGAGGGCTCAATCGCTTAGTGCGATGGATGGGGCAGATCTAGCGAGACCGGAATTGGGTGAGACGCAGCAAGAGGCTGTATATTGGTCTGCTTGGAAGTCTGAACGGGAGCTACGAGGGGAGTTATCACTGCCAGACTTTAGCATGCCCTATTCTTCAAGCGTGCTATATCCCCCATTCTTCCCAACGCCTCCTCATCCCTTGGAGTCTACCAAGACCACGGCATCAAGTCGCCAACACACGGCGTGGCTATTCTACCTCTCCGAAATATCCCTTCGACGTCTCTCCAGCCGAACATGCAACGACATCCTCGAACTCCACCGCGCATCAGCATCGAATGTCGATTTCCTCAAGCAACTCTCCCTCCTCATCCCCGCCTACGAAACCCAAGCCAACGAATGGGCTGAAAGTCTCCCCCCCGAACTCTCCATCGCTTCAGCACCGATCGACGACAACGTATGCTGCTTCGTCCTCCGCGGACACTTGGTAAACTTTTTCGAGCGTCTTTACTGGCCATTTGTAATGGCCCATCTAGCCGCCTTGGAACGCGGTGTAACTACCCCCATACCCGGACGGCAGTTTGTAGAGAAGGGCTTGGAGTATCATATCCTTAATGTTGAGGTGAACGAAGCGGGGTTTTTACATCGTCATCACGGGACGTGGCTCATGATTCGAGCTTTAGTGCGTTCCGCGACGGTGTTGCTTGCAGCGCGGCTCTTGGGATCGGGGATGCCTGCGGGGTGGAGGGATGCGTGTGAGAGGATTATGCAAGTTTTGAGGGCTTGGGAAGATGATGTCCCGGGATTGTCGAACCATCGGAATTTCTTGGAGGAAGTCTTGCACGGGCTGAACGTTTAGCATGTGGTGCACAATAATAAATTGGTTAAAGCGTACTTCCCCGTGTTTTTACAGCTAACGGAGGTGATCAAGTGTGGGGATCCCGAGGGAATGGTTCGTAGTGGTGTCGTGGCGGATCCTATCGGGGAGTGTCGCTCGTAAGAAAACACTCCACTCTAATTGTATGGACTATTTAGGTGAAGGCTGTAATGACTTTCAGAACAAGCAGAACTCACATAGCATCACTCGTACGAGCTACTTCGTCATTCATTCGCCCTTCATTATCCGAATCTTTCTATCTTATACCAGCATCTCATACTCTCTACCATGGTCGCAACAGCAGACAACTCCAGCTCCTACGCAGCCATCCCCAAAACCACCCCTCACAAGCCATCGACATGTAAGGTGCTCCATACGGAGGGGAGTCGTATCGTCGACTCCTCCGGTAATACCGTCATCCTCAAGGGC
Organism: Fusarium anthophilum; assembly: GCA_013364935.1. Taxonomy (NCBI): domain Eukaryota; kingdom Fungi; phylum Ascomycota; class Sordariomycetes; order Hypocreales; family Nectriaceae; genus Fusarium; species Fusarium anthophilum. Next base: position 6,914 of record JABEVY010000313.1, on the reverse strand, counting down.
GCTGCCATCGGCGGCATGCTCAACATGGAGAACTTCATCACCGGCTACGCAGGCCACGAACATCAGCACAGACAACAAATGGCTGAGGTAATGGGCGAAGAGAAAGCCGATTTCTTCTTTGACAGACTTTTGTACCATTTCTTCACAGACTCTGATGCTGCTTACTTTGCGTCGCTGGGACTGAACTGTATACGCATCCCCTTCAATTATCGTCATTTTATCGATGATATGGATCCCGACAATTTGAAGAAATCTGGGTTTGATTGGCTGGATCGCTGTGTAGATATTTGCGGAAGACATAACCTCTACGCTGTCCTAGATCTACATGCTGTTCCTGGTGGTCAGAACCAAGATTGGCATAGTGATTCTGGTCTATCGCGAGCAGCGTTCTGGGACTTCAAAGACCATCAAGATCGAGCCATTCAGCTATGGAAAGCTCTTGCAACGCACTACAAGGGCAACCCCGTCATCGCAGGCTACAACCTCCTCAACGAACCCGCCGACGAAACCAAGACCTCATCCGGCCATCACGGCGCCAAGCTCGTAAAATGGTACGAACGCGCCGAGAAAGAAGTACGCACCATCGACCCCGATCACATGATCTTCATCGACGGAAACACCTACGCAATGGACTTCCGCGCCTTTCCCGAAAACCCTCTTCCCAACGCTGTGTACGCCTGTCACGATTACAGCTTCTACGGGTTTCCTCTGGGAGAGCAGTACGAAGGTACAGAGGAGCAAAATACTAAGCTGAGAAAGAGCTTTGAGCGAAAGGTGGAGTTCATGAGGGAGAAGAATGTGCCGATTTGGAATGGAGAGTTTGGTCCTGTTTATCAGAATGAGTATAAGGAGGGTGATGAAGCGATTAAGACCAACGCCAAGCGCTTTAATCTGCTGCAGGAGCAGTTGGCTATTTACAGAGAAACAGATGTCAACTGGTCAATCTGGCTGTACAAAGACGTTGGTTATCAAGGCATGGTCTATGTCGATCCCGAGTCCCCCTACATGCGTCTCATCGCGCCCTTCATCGCCAAGAAACAGCGTCTCGGACTTGATTTCTGGGGCGTCGTGAACAAAGACGGCGTGAAGCACCTCTACGAACCATTCCTCCAGGGCTTAAAGGAGGAGGTGCTGGAGAAGTACAGAGATACCAAGTATCCCAAGATCTGGACTTTTGAGCGACAGTTTGAGCGGGTGATTCGGGAGTGCTTGATGAGTGAGTATGTGGGATGGGAGTTGGCGGAGCTGTTTAGGGATAAGAGCAGGGAGGAGTTGGAGGAGCTGGCGAGTAGCTTCTCGTTTGAGAAGTGTATTAGGAGGGATACGCTGGTGGGGATCTTGAGTCATGATTCGATGATCTCGGCTGGGAAACAGTAGAGACACAAGAAACTGGTATTGCATTTTGGCGTTTGTTTGTTCTAGTCTAGTTTCAAGAAGTATTAAATAGGGTTGCATCTCAATGAATATAAACTCTCTTCTTTTTATACGCATTCCATGCCATTATAAATCTAAGCTCCTCGATCAATAGCATCCACCCCGTCAGCCAAGTCCTGGCAGCTCAACACAAATCCCCAGCCTCCTTCACAGTTATACTCAGTGCACTTCTTGGCAAAGTCAGGACTTGTCGTTGCATAAGCATCACTGAGCATCAAGCAATCCCAGCCCTTTGTGCAAGCGTCTCGAATAGTCCCAGCGACGCACTGGTCTGTGTTCTCCCCAGCGAATAGCAAAGTTCTGATACCTCGTTTACGTAGTAGGTCTTCGATGCCAGTCCCTCCCCAAAATCCCGACAGTCGATTCTTGTTGATGTGAATATCTTGTGGTTCTGCGATTTTCTTCAGGTTGGGATGGAACTCGGTATTCCACTGATCTCTCTTCATGACACGACCCGCGTCGATGAGCGTCCCGTCCTCACACTTGACTTGTCCAATCTCAGCGCCGATGCTTCCGAGGAATGTGGGTTTGACAAAGTTCTTATCAAGAGGGAAGTCGAACCCTCTTGCGATGCTCGGTGGCATGTCATCCAAGTCGCTGTCCTTCACGCCCCAGCCAAGCCACACAACTGGTATACCAGCCTTGCGACAAACGGGAACGATCTGTTTGACGAGTTTGTCCACAATTTCCAAACCAGGGCTTTTGGGAGGACGACCTAGAAGAGGCGACAGGAAATAGTTCTGCATGTCGATAACGACGAGGGCTGTCTTTGCAGGGTCGATAGTAGCATTCTCAGTGCGCGTGTTCAGAGTGATTCTGGGGTAAATGGGTGGTGAATCTGGAGTTGGCGGGTTGGTAAGGTCGAACCCATCCTTCTTGGTCCAGAGCCAAAAATTGTTTTTGCCGCCGACAATCTTGACTTTCATAATGATGGGTTGAGTGTGCGAGGCGTGTAAAATGAGGAAGATTGATGATGGGTTGAGGTAGCTGTGAAGGAGGGGAAGGACAAAGATGTGGCTGCACTGAATCAGAGTCTATTTGAACAAAGCCTCACGTCAGAGTTCACAGCATGAAGAGGTTAATGCTAACGGCCCTCATTACTCGGGCAATTTCTATAAAGAACGGTCCGCTTTGCGAAAGAGTAATGCCCAAAGAGAATTGAAACGATGTCCTTCATTAAGATTCCATGGCACTTCGATAAGCTAGTATTAACTCCATGTTCACTGACCATTGAACAGTCTCCATTGAACACACCTTTCTCACAACTATCTTATGTACTTGAAGTATTTAAACTTATTAAAGTTATTTTCGAGAAATTTTCAACCTCCAATTTAAGCATTTCACTCATACTTAGTTCCACAAAAGATATCGTACGATACAGTCATGTGTACAGAGGTTGTCAATACATGGGAGTGCACAGTATGCCAGAAGGACTTTAAGTCAAGAAGAAACTACAAAATGTGCAAAGTAGGGAGAAAACAAAATCAATGGGGCGCTTGCAAGAAGCCCAACGTCCAGCATGAGTACTGGAAGGACAAGTGCGGTGCTTGTGCAAAGAAGAAGTAAGGTAGCTCGGAGGGAGTTTAGTTAAGACAGGATTCAGACTTACAATATAATCAATATTGATCTTTGTTATTGCGGTTGTCGAAGGAAGATTTCTCTCTGGGCTGAGAACGGTTCATAATTGACAAATAAAACTTTTCTATATATGCGATGTGATTAGTTTGTACATGAATTTTCTATATCGCCAGCACGTAGCTAGCATTTAAATGTAATCGCAGTAGCGGCTGAGATGCCTGATCCGCACTCTGGCTTTCGTATGTGTTCCACTTATTGTGGAAAGTTATACTTCCCTCGGTAGTCTGTGATATCTTCCCCAACAATAGATGCAGTACCAGAGCTTCCTCAAGCTATTGTTGTCTTCTCTCCTCGTCGAGGAGTGGTCTTGGCTCAGCAGGAGCTTTCTTCTGTAAGCTGACCCAGATAGCTGAACCAATGATCAGACCACTGCCAATGAAACTGGTGATGGGAGGTGTAGTTCCCCAGACAATTCGCTCGATGATCAGGGCGAAGACCATTTGAACGTACTGTAAATGAGTTAGCAATGTCGCTCATGCGTTGGCAAGCAGGGACTCACAATAAGATTAGTAGCTCGACCAGCCTTTTCCCTCTGAAGACCTTCGGTGAGGAGAAGCTGGAGCAGAAAGCCAGAGATACCAATTGAGAGAAGTAAACACCTAATGATATGAGCCTTGGGACCAAGACTAGGGATGGGTTTACATACCATTCAGCGATAGTCTTGGGGATCTCGAATTGCAGATCCGGGTGAATCATGATAACAAGAAACGAGCTAACAGTGGCAAGGACAGCGAAGTAATTAACACTGACGAGTGAATGGGCCCGCTTGCCGATCACGCGGATAGTCGCATACGCCGTCGCCGCTGCGAAAGAACCGAAGATGGCGCACAGGATAGCGACGGTACGTTCCTGTGGCGTTGCCTTTACTGGTGGTAAAATACCACCATCGGCAGTAAAATTTGGGTCCACAGCGCGGGACTCCAACTCTGATAATGTTCGCCAGCTTTCGGGGAAGAGGAAGGCCGGGCGAGCGACGAAGAGGACACCTGCGAAGGCGATGAAACCAGCGGTGGCTTCTTTGACGGTGAATGGTTCCTAGATACTGCGTCAGCTGAAAGCGTCGTCAAAGATCGAGAGTGGACTTACGCGTAGAGCAACCCATGCAATAAACGCAGTAAGAGTCGGGACAAGGAAAGTGATGACCGTCGCATCAGAAATGTCAAGATACGACAGCGAATCTACGCCACTTCGTTAGCAGAGTCCCTTCCTACGTCTATCCATCAAGAAATCCTCACAGTAAAGTCCAAAAAGCCCAGCTGATCCCGCAAACCCTCTCAGCACCAACAAACCCCTAACCTCCCTCGGCCCCAAAGGAAAATTCGGCACTTTTTTACACCACATGTAAACAGAGCCAATCAGCGCCGTAGCCAGCATCCGAACAAAAATGATCTGCAGAGCGTGAAACTTTGTTTCAAAGCCCGTTTCAAGAAGCCGCGTTGTCATGGACATCTGAGTTTGTTAGTGTGACCGTTTCATTGGGTTCGGGAGTGGCGTGCTTACGATTGAAGCGAATAGTTGTGCGACTAGGACGTAGAATAGGCCGATGTTTCGGGAATAGAAGCTTTGAAGCTTTGAGGAGAATGTTGAGTCGGAGTCTGAGCTTGTTTCGGAGGATGTCTCTGAGCTATTGGCCGCTGGAGCCAGGAGAGCCTCTGATTCTCCAGGTTGATTGGCCTGCGTCTTGTTTTGAGAGTGAGACATATTGGAAGTTCTTGTGAGAATAAACTGCGAAAATAATTCTACGGCCAGCGCAGTTACTAGTCCCCTGGAATTAAGTCGTGTCAAAATTCACAGCCCGTGTGATAGAAGCATAATAAGCGTAGCGAAAAGAACTGAAGGATTTTCTCCAGTTGGTCTCGTGAGCAAGTGGCGCTGAGCCAACTAAATACTCAGCTGAGATTGGACGGCCACGGTCCCACGAAAGGGGGGTTTCCACCAATCGTGGCTGTAATCGCTACGTGAAACCCGGGTCATTAATTCTTCCGTTGTCTTGGCTGTCCTTAATCTCTGTCAGTAAGACTTCGATGAGTCTTTTCTTATATTCAGAGAATATACAATGCTCGAGCTGTATTCACAGTTATGAATCTTTTCTGTTATAACTCTTGACATTATTCTACTCATTTGCTGGCGGCTGAGCAGCCCAGACAAATTCACGGTCATAATCCTGCTTACCCTGCATGACCCACCTTGAAGCCCGTCCTCGCCATTACTAGTCGAAAGTACAGAATTTGCGTAGTTTGACAAGCCATGCTCTTGCTACTAGTTACAAATATATGCTATTGGTTTATTTGTATTAAGTCTTATAGAGTATAATCTCTATTTCTGCCCATTAAAAAGGAGAAAAATGATTAGATCGGGATGATGTCCACCTCCTGCTCATAATCATGAACAAACATGACTAGACTAGAAAACCAGACCAAACATAGCAATTCCTGCGAAGCTCAACATCAGGGACACAGAAGCTCGCTCAACAGAACCACTATTATCATTTGAGCCTCCACTTCCTGCGGTAGCCGTCACCGTAGTAGTACTCTCCCCAGTTCCAGCCGGAACATTCGTCGGCTGATCTTGTGCTGATGCACCCTCTTCAGAACTCGTTGTCTCAGCCGGCGTAAATGACAAGACGCACTCAGCATCAAGAGCGAGTGTATCGCCGACATCATTGGTGACTTCCATCTCAGGACACGAGAAGGTCGCATCTTCGCCTTGCACCGTGACAGTCTTTGTGCCAGTTTCAGTTTCAGTCTCGGTCTCCCATTCTGTTCTTGTATAAATGGTATAAGGGGTGCAGGAAACTTGTCTGGCCAAGGGGTTGTGTCCTCTGTTGACGTGGGCGGGCGCTGTGGCAGCATCACGGCGAAGACGAGCAGCGCTATCGTCAGTGGTGGTAGCTTCGGGGGGTTCGTAGTGCAGAGTACATCCATCGTCCAGCTCAAGTGTCGCACCCTCGTCATTGGTTGCTGTCATAGGCACACAAGTAAACTCTGGAGCGTTGCCAGTGTCGGGCTCAATATCAGTCGTGACGCGAACCGTCTTCATCTTGGTTGTCGTGACTGTCTCCGTGGACTTGATCGTCTTGGTGGCAGCAGGACAGGGCTTACAATACCCATCAGAGCCGCAGTAGGCAACTGATCGACAGCACTCTTTCTCACAGCACGTAGTGCCCTTTAAGCAGGAACCATTCTTGCAACACCTTTGAGTCGAAGGATTGGCACACGATCCACTTGAACAGCACTCACTGGACTCTGGACAGGCCCAAACAGTTCCAGGTCCAGTACAACAAGTTGTTGTTCGTGGGTTGTAACACTTGCTGTTGCCACATCGCTTCTGGCCAGATGGACAACAGCCACCACCTGGCATGCAGTCATAACCCTTGGGACAATTCCTACCAACACCACCGCAACAAACTGACGTGTTGGGGTTATAGCATCCAGATGAACCGCACTTGGTCTCGCCTCTGCTACAGCATCCTCCACTTACGCAAGTCTGACTCTTCAGACACGCGGTACCGCTGCTGCAACAGACTTGTGATGATGGGTCGTAACAGCGACCAGAGCCGCATTCTTTGGCGTTGCCGCGACAGCAGCCGGTGGAGATACAGGTGCTGCCTTCAGGACAGCATCCGAGACCGCTTGAGCATGGGTCTGAGATCTCGTCAGCGACAGTGTATCACGGGATTGGGGGGGGGGGCACCGTACAGTAACCAGCGTCAACACATTGTCGCTGTCTTGGTTGTAAGCCGAAGGCCTGTGGTTCTGCGATGCCTCCGATCCACTCTGTGAAGTCAGAGAGGGAGTCGGGAAGCACAATGTCTTTCATTTTGGCATCGCTCAGTGATACCA